>VZTA01018825.1:0-28788 GCA_013398855.1 Mohoua ochrocephala
TGAGAGCCAGCCCGGCCACAGGCCGGCAGCGTGGACACTCCCCGTCGCCTGGACACCGACTGCACTGTCCTGGCTCGCTCGTGGTAATGCTCTCTTTTCCTCTCTGTCCCCTCTCTCTTCTCTCCCCCAGTCCTTTTCCATTTTCCTTTCTTCTTTTCTGCCTCTTCCAGCTGTCTTTCGCTTGGGCAATTCTTTTTCTTTCTCCACTTTTTTATCAATAAACGGTTCTCAGATACAACGTTTGCCCCCTTGGCTTCATTTTGTTCCCTACCATCCATTTTTAAAAGAACTCTCCGCAGTTCCCCGCAGTGGAACGCGACACAGGGTTTACCTGAAACCCTGCTTCTTGTGTTGCAAGTGTCTTTCTTGAAATTCAGGTATGTGTCACTACTATGAAGTAGTGCATGGAAGTGGTTCAGGTTCAGAAATAAAATGCTGGTAAATTAAATGCTGCCGGTGTAATTGGCCTGTGGGTAATTTATTTTATTGAAGCTGATTGATTTTTTAAATAATAAATATTTTGAGCCAAGCTCTGTTACAGATGTCCCCAGTGGCAAGTTCTCTCTTGGCAGAAAGACAGCAGTATCTGTGAAGCTTGACCACATTCTGACAGTCATATCACACAAACCACCGTGAATAAATAAAGAAGCTGTAGTTTCCCCTTCATGAAAATCCCCTTTTCTTTTCATGAGGTGAGTGAGGTCTAATCCATTCAATTATTAAAATTGGCCAGCTTTTTCTCTTGGTTGCTGCTTAAGTCCTTTTCTTTATTACTCGATCTAATCAGTCAAGATAGAAAATATGCAGAAGATAATACATGGCAAAGTGAATTTTTAGAGACTTGGAGTGTGAATTCTCTTGATAGAGTACTTCAGTGTCTGGGAAAATAACTTTCTGATTTCAAGAATGAAAATAAAGCCCAGCAACTATAAACAGTGCCAGCATTGTCTTTATGACAGTAATTTTATATATCTTGCATAGTTTGCAGCCAGACTTTCTCAGATTTCAAAAAGTTTGTCTGGAATCATCAGGTTGCACTGCTTTTGTTAAATTCTGCTGAAGAACAAAGGTCTCACTGCATAGAGCTGATGGGGGCTACAGCTATTATGGATTTAATTTATTTTTTAATGTTTAATACACTTTTTCAGCAAGATTTGTATTTAATGTTGTGATCACAATGATCTCTGTCTCCAAGGACCTGTTAATGAGAGTTCATTGTTTACAGAGAGCTGCGCTTGTAGTCATCTATGTACTGATTTTCTTCTGGGTTTTCTTTTTTTCCTTCTTTTCCCCAGATTATTTCTATATCAAAGTGTCATGATAGCTAGATCTGTCTAAACTCCCTTAGCAACCTTCCTCCCACCATCAATCTTTGTCTCTCTGCTGGAGTAAGGTAAATGCCATTTCAGAGAGACAAAGTCAAGGACGCAGAACATGGTTTTCTCCACGTAAAAATACTATTTTAATGAGACCTAAATTTGAAACCCAGACAGTAAGTATAAGACAATGATAACATGCTAAGCAAATTTGTGCATACACAAAACTAGTCAGAAGTGTGAACACTTGACATTTAAGGCTGATTTTACTCCATGCATCATTTATCATGTTCTCATACTTAATAGTTATGCATTTTATTTAAGAATGGAGCATTTCAGAAGACAGCCAGCCCAGAAATTAATACATATAATGCAGTTTCCATTGAAAGGAAGATCAGTGAAGGCCCCAAGATGTGGAGCCTTCTGCATAACGGGACCAGCTAGTGAGAAAGTCATTGTTAATTAGTCACTACTGATCATGGGACTAATCCTACAAGAATTTGGAATAATTAGTGCCATCTACAGTACAGTGTAAGAACACTGTCAGTTCTTGGACAATGGATTTAGTGTCATGATGGACACATTTTTTTTACAAACCACTAAGTCTATAGATTGATAAGACAATTTTCATTGGTGTTGAAAAATGATCAGCACTAAATGGAATTAATTCATTGGAAAGATTTTAGGGGAAAGCCTATAAGCTTGGAAACCTTTTTTTTTTGTTTATTTGTCTCTGTTGTCAGCATGGCCTGAGACTATTAATCGTTAAAGCAAGCTACAGTGCTAGTCTCTTACGTTATTGAAAATGGTTTTTCTGTAGACCAAACCTTGTAACACCAGAGTTCACAATCACTGTTTTTTTGTAACAATGGGGGAAAAGAGAATTCAGGAAGTATTTCTGGTTTACTGACAAGGTTTCTTATTTGTAATAAGTTGATATTTAAGAAACCAGATACAGAAACCGTGCTAACCTTTTCTGGTTTCCAGTGAGATTTCCAATTTGAATCAAAATTACATTGATAACTTCTTCGCTTTGAGCTTATTAAATTCTATGATACTCGTTCAGATTTTTGTTCCTATGGGCTCAAGGGAAGCAGCATCTTATCTCATTCAAGGATTATAAGATTCAAATTTAGAAGGCTGAATGCTTTTCAATAATAATGGAATGTCACAAAAGAATTTATTTAGATGGGTTCTCACAGCTTTTTCTTTAATTAAAAAATCCTTTTAATGCTTTTCACTTTGAGTTTAGCTGCAATAAAAAAATCCTTTTATTACTTTTTTATATTCAGAAAAATTATTTAAGGAGTATTTATTAAGTTTTTCTAAGCAAGACAGTTTCTTTTGGTTTAGGAAATGGACTTAGACTGGTATTCGCGTATCAAAATGTGGGGATATGGAGTTACTTTTTAATTTTCTTCCAAATGATTTTCATTATTTTTATACATTAAAAAAAAAAAAGTGCCAGATATCAAACAGGACAGGACACCACTATTTTTTTTTGGTTTTTTGGTACAAGGAAAGAGCAAATGCACTGTTTGTCACCTGAAAAACAATTACAAACCTTCCAAATAAGACCCTCACTGGATTCTGAACCATACAGAAGCCAGAGCTGATAGAGGAAACTGTGTGATGCCAGCACACATCTTCTGGGTAGCTGTCTGAAGTCAGGCAAAATCTGTGGAGCTCTGTGAGTGATTAGGACTAATGTTCTCCAAATTGAGGAATTTTTAAGAATGTCTGATTTTAAAATCATGTGTCCTGTCATTATTTCTGAAACAAGGAAAAAGGCTGGTTTGGATAAGTATGAGTCATGCACTTTTAGCAACAATCCTGGAAAATTGCCAGGAAAGGCTAGAGGCTGGAATGGAGAAGTGATTAAGAAGTGTTAATGGAATTTTAATGATTATGCAGCTATATCGAGATGAATATGTATGCATACAGTATAAAAGTTTTAATTTAAAATAAATCTGAAGAAGCTTCTTTTTTTTATTTTCTTCCTCACAGAAAGAGGATTTGCTAAAAGAAATACTTTTTGATATCTTGGAATGGTGGATGGATCATATTGGAAATCAAATCTCTTGAACGAGATTATCTGTTGATGGTCTGTTGCTGTCTGGTTGGTGTCCTAGCTTTGGCCAGGACCTGGAGGTTATTCTACACCACTTCACATCATTGCTGGGAGCAGGGGGAAGGGGCTCTGGCTTCTGAGGAGAAGGGCATGGCTTCCAGTCAAAAAATGTGGTGGTGGCATTTTCTCGGGTTTTATATGGGTAGTGTTGCCTGTGCATCACTCTCTCTTTTGTATACCTCTCTTATTAATATTGGTGCTGTTACTTTTCATTTTCTTATTCTCTGATTTCACCTTTTGTGCCTCCAATTCTTATCTCCAGCCTTATGGAGAGGGAAATGGGAGGGGAAGAGGGGAGCAAGCTGGCAGCACTGTGCTTTGGAGTCTCTGGGAGAACTGAATGGGGGAGTACCATTCCTAAACCGTGACAATGGTGGCAAGAGTTCCTGTGAGGAACTGAGTATCTTCAAGTGGAATAGGTGAGATTTACCTGGACTTGCTCTTCTGCTCATTCCTTAAAATCTAGCTGGACTGTATTCCTACTACGCAAGAATAAGCATGGATCATCACTGCTGAATATCTTAATCTACATTCAAGAAGTCTCTTAATGATCTTAGCAAAGCACAAGAGGCTATCCTCGTGACAATTTCTGCATCTTCAGGAACAGTTTCTACAGACCATTTACAAATGTTTTTTCTGTGCACAATCTGATCGTTTTGCAGCAGAAAGCACTTGAGAGAACAGGCCAATAAGGGTCAGATTCCCCACCAGGATGTCAATCAACCCTTTTAAGAATATCAGTTGGTTTAAGCACAGCAGGATCTACCTGAGAAGAATTTACAGGACACTCTGAAAGTTCTGAAAGAAGTGCTCCTGCACTGATAAGTCAAATACTTTGTTGTGAAGGTGGCTGGAGTTTCAGTCACTGCAGTCACCTGGTTTCAAGTCAATGCATTGTCTCATCTGTGAAAATGCCTAGCAGAGGCTTTCCTGACAACCCAGGGAATTAAAGGCAGACACACACAGACACAGCCTTGATACTGAGCTGCATCACAGCTGTGAATAAAAAACAAACTTGAATTTTGTATTTATAAGTGAAGTTCCAGAGTCCTTGCCACAGTACAGTCAATAGTATTGCTGTAATACCTTAAATTCTGTAACTCACAATACTGAGTCCTGAAAATTCTGATGACAAGAACACTGCTACACAAAATCAATGAGCCTAGAATAAATGCATCTAAAACAAACAAAGCTGTTTTGATGATAGATCAAAAGCTTTCATTTAGAAATTATTGCGTTTTGAGAATATCTATTATGTTTATGCTCAGATTCCTTTTTATATTGCAAACTAACTGGGTCAATATTTGTATCAATAATTTCGAATTGAAGAATAAAATACTTGCTGGCAAATTTTATATGAATTTTGGAGGATAAGAATATAAAGAAGAGAACAGATTAGTTATACAAACATTTTTAATCATGTACTAACATAAGGTCAACTGAACAAATTGTATTTTAAATAGAGCTTTGACGTGATTAGCAACTCCGTGTTTATAAGGACTAAAATTTCAAACTTCATAGTATAATTTTACTCTAATTCACAACAAAGTCAAGATATGTCAAAGCTTCCAGCTGAAGTTAATTGCTGCTGCCTTCTCAGTTCTAAGAAACTATTGACTGCCTCAGAACCAGCTAGTCAAACAGAAGCTGTATCTGTGCTGGAAATGAAGCTAAGTACAGGAAATTTCAAGGCTCCTAGCATCCTCCCCTTCTGATATCTTTCAAAGATACTGGGAGCCTGAGCTCCTCAATGGCCTGCCAAACGGAGGAATCAGGCAGAGGCGGTAAGAATTCCCGAAATATATCAGGAATTTTGTCAACGCCATAGCCTTGCAGAAGGCTTCACTATTGATCAAAGGACGAAACCCAATGAAAGATTCTTTTTTGAAATATTCATGATGATTGACACAAGGCCAGACATCAAGGGAGGCATTCATCTGACAAATTTAGACATCCACAGTGTAGGTATCTTTCTGTCTGTGTGGGTAGACGTGTAGATTCAGTTTGTGATCAATGGGAGCATGTGACCAGAGGGATAGTAGTAATAAGAAATTTCTATAGTGTGATTTAGATGTTTAAAGCAAACATCGTGGACAAAAGTTCTTATTTTAAAATGCACTGGTAGATGATAAAATTAAAATGTTTAAGACTCTTAATTAATGACTGATAGAGTACAAGATACATATGACATGCTCCAACAGAGAGAAATGCAAATTCTAGAGTGCACTAAGGGGGAATTTCTTGGAAGAACAATTAAATTACTTTGATTGGCATTATTGAAATCAAAATCTGGATACTATGGTCTCTTTTGTTCTGGAGCTCTTTTCTGAAAAGAATGTTGAAAAATAGGATTGAACTCAGGAAAGAAATGCATCAATATTTAATGGTTTGCTCTGTTAAGAAGGATTCCTGTCACCTGATGTAATATTGGATCTTAAGGTGAAGTCCTGTGTAAAAGAGGTCCAATGAGAGTTCGCTGGAGGTTTCTGTGCCTGTTTCTAAACTACAGAAGATTCAGTGTATCTACACCAGATATAAAAGTTTTTATTGCACACGTCCCTATTAGGGAATAAATATGGTAGCATTTGGTTACTAATATTGATTTTTGTCTACCATGTCTCTTATCAATCTCAGACCATAGTTAATATGTGTGATTTTATCAGCATTGAGCCTATAGCTACTAACAGATAAACAAAAAGGTCTTGTATAAAGCTTGTGAGGTTTTTCCTGTCAATGCATCTGTGTGCCTATAACAATAAAATGCTGTTAAATATTTATATTAAATAACTAGAAATTACTTGGCAGACCATCATCGATCAAACCAAATAATGCAATCAAACAAACAATGCAAAGTGAGTATTTTATGAAAACAAAGAAAACACAAATTTATCTTATCTAGTCTGAAATGGTTTTAGATTTTAAAAATCTGCCATTCTTCCTGCATCTTTTCTTTCTCTTTGTCAGCCTGTATGTGAAAAGAACTGGAACCTACCAGCTATATTATTTACTCTTTTTAAAAGCATTAGGCTGGATCTCTAAAGCAACAGGATTCATGTGTTTTTGTTGAGCTTCACTTTCACAGCTTTCACAGCTTTCACAGCTTTCTTTTTCAGTGCAAAATTTAGACAATTAACAGACTAAAATCATAATGAAAAAGTCACTCTGGCTTTTCTTTTTTCCATAGAATAACCAGGTTTTATGTTAATAAAAATGTATACATTTGTCATTAATGATTGGATGCATCATTATCCTCTTTGTAAAGAGATTTACTTGGTAACTCTAGGCATGGAGAAAGACAAGTTAACTGCATGAAAATATAGCTACCTGGGAATTAGAGAACTGTTATAATCCTTTCACTAAAACAAATTAAATATCACCCTTCAGAAACTGCAGGACTCCATGCTGTTAGATTAAGAATTCTGTAGTTGTAATTTATTAGCATTTAGGAAAACTACTAATCAGAATATGATGGATTGTAACTTAAGTGTATGAGATGACATTAATGCATGAATTGATTACTTTTGGTAGTAATCCCTTCTTTTTTATTATAAGTGGATTTCATATTTGAATAAGTGTTTCAATTTTCAAAAAATAGTCCAAATGCCTGATCCTTTTCTGTTCTACCTATAATAATACTTTTATTATATTTTTTTGCTCCAGTTGGTATTTATCACATAATGCATTGGCATCCAATATAACCTGTCATCCTTTGTGCTCTGTTTTACTTTGCTCTGAAGAGCTCACAAGTGAAGGCAAGAGACAACCACGGTCACACGACGGGGTCTGGCAGTGGAAGGCAATAGCAGTAAGATGCTGTTCCATATGACAAAGCACCACAGGGTTTTATGCAGTGGAGACATCTCTGTCTGAACTGGTCACCCAAGATCATTTTAAAGTAAAAAAAGAGAAAAAGGATAGTTAGAACGTGACTCATACTAAGGCACACATCATAAGCTGATCAAATTAATTACACAGACATTTTTTTCTTTGGTTCTAGAGAAAATTTTGGGTAAGTAGATCAGATAAAAACATCAACAGCTGACTGAAATTAAATCCTATCATTTCTATTCAATCACCGACAAGTCTATTTAAAACTCTTTAAATAAGACACTGAATAGAATATAATCTGGCTTTGTGGAATGTTACAGATCTTCCAATTGCCAAATTAGATACCAAATATCTAATTGATGCCTGGCAGGCAACACCCGTGTTTTGGACTTAAAAAGTGATTCTTTCTTGAGAAGTAGTTAGAAATCGTCATAATCAAGGAAAATTCGGTGGTTGAGGGGAATTTTCAGGGTAAAAAATGTCTCTGAATAGAGAAAACAGGTTTGAAAAGGAAAGAAGGCATGAAACTTCTGCAGCAGTTCTCGGAGACTGGAATTTATCTCCTCTAGTTTTACACCTGAGCTAATCAAATGAGAAACCCTACATAAGGATTCAGGGGAAATAAACTGGCACTTTTATTTGTCTGATTTACTTAAGATGTCTGGCATAAGTTATGTGATACTTGTGACATTTTTTTCCTATTGACTAACAGTCTAGAAGACCATAGCATAGCTATCAGAAGTTAAACTACTTGTAAACAGTTTATTGAGGAAGAGACATGAAAGAAAATGATAGAAGTGTAATACAAGTGCCTTGTAAGACCACTAAGATGTTTTCAAATCTCTCTCCATGGGAAGTAGTTTGATGGTTAAATGCCACTCTTTGTAAATCTAACAGAATCATAAATGTTTAAGATCAAAACTGGAACATCCTTTTGATGAAATACTCTCCCTCTTCTTTGATACTACCCTCTGATAAATATAGATGGAAAAAAAAGTAAAACAAACAAATAAAAAGCTTTCAGCAGGAAGGTTCAGTCTGATTGTAGTTTTTTTTTCTTTTTCCATTTTCTAAATCAAGATTGCTATTTTCTCTGCTCTTTCTTTTGGGGATTTTGTGTTTCCTGCTACTGATTGTAAGGGGACTCTGTGGTGTATATATCAACTACTTTTCCTGTAACATTTAAGAAAAATAGCAACCCTCTAGAGCTTTGGTAGGAAATTGTTATGAAGCATTTGAAGAAAGGAAAAAGGCTTTGAATAAGACAAAACGTGTTAAAATTTCAGGATTTGGTAGATTGTAAAAGAAAAGCATATTCAGGCTCAAGGGGTTATTAGAAGATCTAAGAAATATTGCTGGCAAAACTTCTGTAGCTGTATAAACACCATATTTCAGCAGAAAAGACATGGAATAAGATAAAAGGAATAAATGAGAAAAGGGCCAAGTCTTTTGCAATACCTACTTTAATTAAGGGTGAAACCACTGTTGATTCACATGTACAGAAAGTTAACATGCCAGGTGGGAGCTCTGCTAATACTCATGATAACTATAGATTGATTTTATCTACATTAGAAGAGCTTTTATTTTGTAGTTATTTTTTTGTTCAGATTTTTTTTTCCTTTTGAAACATGTAATTACATTCTGAAGGGCTTACACGATACTGTTCTATTGTGTAGGTTTTCTGGTTAATTTATTTGGGTTATTTATCTCCAGTAATATTATTTGTGAAATATAAAAATTGTAGAAAGAGTTGGAACAGTTTCTTGAATTTAATTATTATTGTTTGATGATATAAAAGAAAGAAATTTTATCTTCTTTGGTCATTTTCAGAATTGAAGTATTTGTTGAATTGTTTACTTGGGTTTTTTACTTTAAGAAAATGTTACATGTATAAACATCAATATTTTCTGTAAAAGGAAATCAGGTTTTGTTTCCAATGACATAAATTCTTTTTTAAACTATATAAGTCACTTAAAAGCAGAATACTAATTTTATAGAATTTTCTAAGTCCCTTTTAAATTTTCTACATTTCCTCAAGATAAGTTTTTCTGATTTGGTTGGATTAATCTATCTTTTTTCAGAAATGCACCCCTGTGTATGTGTTTATCATGCTGTCCTTATGATATAAACAAATTAGTTAGAAATCAGGATCATGACTTTTCAAGCTACTTGAATATTATGCAGCACTAGCTTTGCATTTCATAGGGAAAAAAGGAAGATCTTTCTTTCTCCTTGTCAGAATGCCTTTGTTTCTTTCATTTTTTTGTATAACCTTTTTGTTCACTGAGGCCCCAGGGAACCTTGAAGATAATCCCTGTAAGAGGAGGAAACTGGTCTGACTGCTGCTGATTACAAAGCTTTGATGCCAGCAATTCAGAAAGTTTTTAATCCACCTCACCATCTCTTTTTCTAAACTGTACTTTTTCAGTTTGCCTACGACGATTTTTACTGAAGATGGTGTCAAAACCCTTGCTAGTCAAGATAAGCAATATTCGCCTTTCCTTTCTCATGCACCGAGAAAGTCTCATCACAGAAAACTATCAGGCTGATTTGGCAAGATATCCCCTTTGTAAATCCATCCTGATGGCTCGCCAGTAACCTTTCTTTCCTTTATGGGTCTGGAAATTATTTCCAGGAGGTTTTGCTCCATCACATTCCCAAGGATGAGGTGAGGTTGCCAGGTCTGTATTTCCCTGAATCCACATTGCCTTCTTGAGGTAGGGACAACATTTTCTTTCTTCCAGTCCTCAGCAGTCTTTCCAAGTCACAGTGACCATTCATAGATGACAGTGGTGTCTCAGTGCCAGTTGTCTCCCTCAGCACTTGTGGGTGCATCCTGTCAGTTGGACTTGGACTTATGTCTGTCCAGTGTGTTAAAGTGTTCCCTAGTCAGATACTTCTCCATGAGGGTGTCTTCCTTGCTTCAGACTTTCTCCCTTGTCTCAGAGATCTCGTATGCATGTGAACCAATCTCGTAAGTAAAGACTAACTCAAGGAAGGCATTCAGTATCTTGGCCTAAAACAACACTTTTCTATTCCCTCCAGGTCGTCTGTCCCTGCTTCCACCTCTTTTACACTTCATTTTTATGTCTGAATTTTGTCATGAATCCTTTGTTCATCTAAGCAAGTCTCATGACAAATTTACATGGCTTCCTGCTCATCAGTACAGACCATTCTTGAGTTGGAGCAGGTGATGTTGACTATCAGCTCTTTTGGACTCCTCTCCAGGGCTATCTCTCATGAGATCATTCCAAGAAAATACAGGAACAGTACAAATTCTGTTTTTCTAAAATCATGGCTTGGGATCCTGCTCTTTTCCTATTCATCAGGGAAAAGGTTCTTCAGGAAGAACCTTTTCTTCCTCATCAAGTTCTCTACAGCAGACACCCACATTATCACTCCTGTTACTCTGCCTGAGTAATCCTGACTCACAAGCTCAGCTGACTCATCACCTGTGCCAAGACAAAGCTCAGTACAACCACGGTTCTCTCACATTTAAAGGGTGACTCCTTCTCCTCTCAGTCCCAGCCCAACCTCCCCAAAAATCCTGTATCCATCCAGGATAATTTAGTCTGGGAGGAACCTCATAAGGTCTCTTGTTCAACCTTCTGATCAAAGCAAAGCCAGCTCTGGGGTCAGAACCAGCTGCTCAGGTCTTTCTCTACTCCGGTCTTGAAAACATCGATAGAAGGAGCCTACACAAACTCCTGGAGTACCTGTTCTGCTGCTCATCTGCCCTCATGGTGAAACACACTAATCTGAAATTTAAAAAACAAAATTTATAGCTTTAGTAACTTTAATTTGATAAATATAAACATCTTTAAAACATTATTGGATCATATTGAAATTATTCTAGTATATCATTCAAAATAAATAAATTTCCACAAAAATATTTTTAATTCAATTCATTAATTTTCTGCAAGAAGTTTGTCATGCTGAAATTCTTTCCTATCCATAAAAGTGATTCCACCAATAAGATCTGTGGAATATGGTGTTTTCTCACTATAGTTTAGTTTTATATCGTTAGGCATTGTATGTTCTTACCCCTTCCCTCCTTGTTTTAGAGAAAAAGTTAATGCTATTTAAAAGAAGAGGATTTTACAGCTCCATGTGGTGGTTAATACATTATTTACATGTTTGTTCTAATTCTGTTTGCTGCCTTCCTTCAAGACTTACAATAGGTGCAGATGGATCCTCCTGAAGGGAGGGGACCAGACTAAGTGAAATTCCCCTCTCTTGAGAGGAGGAAGGTGCGCCTTAAGGTTTCACAGATTGCATGAAGAGAGATGCAATCCAATCCCTTCAACAGAGAGTTTCTTTGCACGACCTGGATCTGACAAAGAGAAACTTCCTAGGGACTAGAATATGCAGAGATCTGATGAGCTTTATTTTAAACAAATTACTTTTGAGCCCTCTGATGAACAACTGAAATAGAATCAATGACTTCCTTATCACTAGACCTTTCTTAAATCCTCTGCCTTTCCATCTATAAATATATACTATAATCAAGAAGGTAATTAATCCAATGTACCCGTGAAGATGTTCTTGCCGCTCTGTAAAGATAAATCACCTTTATCCAGAAACAACCGTAAGTAAATTAATATTTTATAGCAAGTAGGTCAAATTTTAAATGATAATTAGGCATAAAGGACATACAGACAGACACTGCCTGCAAGGCAGTTTTTTATCATTCTTGAAAATGCATCTGGATGCCCAACTAAATCTCATGTCTACATTTTCATTCCTGGACAGCCTGGGTCCTGTGCTCTGGACAAGTCTCTGAGGGGTTACCTCCCTAAGGGGTCTAAGCATGATCATATTGTGCAATGCATAGACTAACATAAGCTCAGTGAAAGGATAATTAAGCTCATCAAAGGCTTGAATTGCCCATTGGATGGTCTAAATTCTTCCTTCAGCCTACAGAAATTTAATAACAGCTATGACCTCAGCACAGGTGCTGAGAACATTTGTAATATCCAGTCTCTCAACACCTTTGCGAGGCAGGATCAACATTACTTGTAGAGTTAAGACATTTACTGCCTGGACAAAGAAGCAGATCATCAGGGAGGGCAATTAAAGTATTGCACTTTGCTCTTGCCATCTGTTCAGGCAAGTGAAATACAGCACAGGAATACCTAACCTGTCCAAATAATTGAATTAATCTAGCCAGGGAGGCAAAATCTCCAGACTAGCTCATTTACCACACTGGAGATTAGCAATTTTTCACCCCTTGATAAAGTTGTTTGGCGTCTAGGCTTCAACCTCTTTGCAAAACAGCCATGCTGCTTTACAATCTACAAAAATGGACCCGTAAGACAGTTAATAAAAACTGAGTTCTTTGATAGATGCAAATTCCGCTTTCAACTGGAATTGGGCTACCTGCAATATTAAAGAAGTGTCATTAAAATCAGCCTGTTTCCTGTAGGACAGTTATTACATGCTGCATAAAATCCCATTTCTCCTCCCTTTCATGTGAAGTAATTGAAGCCCAAAGAGAGAAGTAAATAAGCTTCTTGGTGTCAGTTAAACATATCTCACCAAAACTGCTTTATATTTTTGAACACTGAAATTGCTGGTCTGCTGAATTTTATATGCCCAGGACTCTAGAGCAGGATTTTGTCCTTTAATGAATATAGCCCTTTTTATAAAAATTCTATTTATTTGTTGCTATTAAGAGCCTGACAGTCTATTTCAATAAGAAATTAATCAATTGTATCTCGGTTTTGCACAGTCTCTTTCTGTTCCAGAATATAGACCTTGACATATGTAAGCAGATAGGGTTTTGAATATTTTCCAGCCCTCATATCATAACACTTACATTTCCTTTTGTAGAAGGAAATGGTTTATACAAAATGACAGTTGTGAAGTTTTCAGGTTACTAACAGCTTGCTAAATCTGACTGAAAGAATGTCTTTAGTCAAGCAGTAGTAAGCCTCAGCAGTCCCCAGGAGAAGGCTTATCTGTGCCAGCTTTAGAAACAGGGAAGGTGCTTTATTTCACCTCAGGTTAAGCATTTTAAGGATATATAATCCTAAAATTTTGCTCTACCTCCCATCCAAATACATAAATGCATTCACTGCTTCCTACTTTCGCCTTCCACTCTGCCATCTCTCTTGTACTGCACTGTGGGACACAATGCTGGTTATCTTGGAAGCCAGAGGACTGTGAAAGGACACACTGTGAAGGCTGTAAAAGAAGTTCGTCTAATTGTGCATTGATGTGGAATGAAGGGGCACAGAACAGAAATCTGCGTGCATCTGAAACAAACCGCTTCTTTAAATTATTAAATTCAGTTAATTCACCTTACACAGCACTACAGCTAGACCTCAACACCTTATTTAAATTTTCACCACATTGCTTCTGATCGTGTCATGTAATTTGTCATTGGAATTTGACAGTAACCAGGTAGAAATACAGGCATGCCTAGATATGTGTTTGGTTAATACTATCTGAAACAAAAATTCCCCAGCACAGCAGTATGTTTTCTGAATGTGATTTTCTTGAGTGATTCAAACTGTCCGTATTGGTTTTCCCCCAAATTAAAGGAGCCTTCTCTGGCTTTTCTGTTCAATCGAGTACATTGGGATAGCTCTGTGTACCTTGGAAAAGTTGCCTGATTGACCAAAAAACAAAGTAGCGAAAAACAAGTAGCCCTGCGGGGTGACTATAGGGCTATTGAACTGAGCTGCATTTATGCAAATTCAAGTAACGCGACTTAATGTGCAATGAAACACATGAGGCACAGGAACAGTGTTGCAGCCTTGTTCAAAATTCCTCACCCTACGTGATCGGTTCTGAACGAAGGCAGAGTTTTCTGTTACAATGGACTGGTTTTATCCACTGAGAGATGAGGAATTAAGAAAAAATGTCGATATAAAAATAAAGGACAATGTCATTAGTTGTTGATACTATCTGTAGTTTTTAAAACTGCATACGTGAATCTCTCACAAATGACTCATAACATTGGGAATATATAACAAAGATTCTTTTAATTATTTGCCAGCAAAAGTGCATTGACTGGTTTTGATTTCATAAAAGTCATTAGGTAAAAATAAACAAAAGAAAAACACACAGAAGGAGCATTTATAAAGACTTAAACTGTGGGCATGGATGAATTTTTTTCACTCAGTAAAGAAAGGCCAACTGAACCTAAAAGTCATTTCAGTCAGCACCAAAACTACTCTCTGATTCATCTCCTGTCAGTTCAGAGAGTAACTTGAATGGAGGACAGCAAAGGGATTAGTGACACCAGGTTGGACGGAGCACTGAGCAACCCGATCTAGTGGGAGATGTCCCTGTCCATGGCAGGGTTGTTGGAACTAGAGGATCTTAAATGTCCCTTCCAACCCAAACCATTCCATGACTCTATGATTCTATGAGTACTTGAAATATTTTTTTAAATATTTTTCCTCAAGAAAAAGTAATGCTTTGTTTTTATACAATGTCAAAATGTTCATTTGCTTGATGAGGAAAGGATACCAAATTAAATAAGCATTTTATATGATCTAGGTTGGAATTTTTCTGCTTCACTAAGGAGTAAAACCAGAGTTTGAATCAAGGTGAAGCAGAACAAAAGCCTTTGAAAGGGCAAGCTACAAACTGAGGGGATAATAGGTTTCAGAGGGTTCTTTTAGCAAATAATAGTCAAAGGGCAAAATGCGTAATATGTGCAAGTCCCAGTAGAGTCAATATGTGTTATGAATGGATGATGTGGGTTTAAGTAAGTCCCTGCTTTTTGCTCAGGCCTCTGGCAGCAGGCAGTCACGTTACTGAGGTGGCCAGCACCCCAAGACCCACTCTCATTCACAAATTCTTTAATAATGGCTGATTCAGTCTATTATGTAATGAATTATTTATTAATAGATACAAAACTAACAGGCATAAGACTTAAAACAGACTATTACTACACAGGGATAAGACAAAAGGGAATACTAATATTATACACGTGGGGTTAAAGGTACCATTAGTTTTACAGCTCGTGAAGAAATAATATAACTTAGGATCCAATGTTTCTTACCATCCAGTTGTTGATGGAACACACATCAAACTCCTTTCTCTCAATTCCCAGGAAAGTAACCACAGAATCTGCGTCCAGACTTTGGGGAGAAGTCTCACACGCTTTCAGGGCATGTGGGTAGAAGGCTTCTCAGGGTGTGTGTAGGAGACTTCTGCCTCTGTGATAATTCATGTGGGCTTTTCTAGACATAAGAACCGTGTCTTTTGGTCACCAATGTTTATTTTCTTTCATCTCTTTCCACATCTGCACCCATACCACGATGTGGATTTGGGGCCTGGGGCTTAGATTCTCAGGCGCCTGGAGATGACCCCTTGCTGGGCCCTCTAACCCCTTGCTGGGCTATTAGTCTGGCCTAAGTTATCTCTTCCAAATGCCCCAACCATGAGAGAGAGGAGGACGTCCTGCCACAATATGTTGTGGCGGATGCTCATATACAACTGAGAGCCTCAGACACACAACAGCTCAGGTCAGTCCTCTAATTTAAATGAGATTGTGCAGAGGAGAAGGGCTCCGAATGAATGATTACAAAGGGAAGAAGAATATATGTTTTGGGATCACAGATGCTCAGCATTTCATCTTTTAAATCATATTAAATATTTCAGTCACACACATGGCAGAGATACTCTCTGTTCATTGGGAATTCTGCTAATATTTTTAACTATCGTTGAACTTCAACTAATGGCTGCAATTCTGCTTCTCTCATTTTGTTATTCTCTCCTGCATCAATGTCAATCACTGCTCTCTTCATTACTATCCCTCCTTCACTATCAAAATTGTTTCTACAGGAATCCTATTTCTAATGAAAGACTGTAAAGTTATTCCTGGATTATGTAAAATCAGTGATAAACGTAATTGTCGTGTCCTACTCCTACTAGGAAAGGAACACCCAAGATTTGTAGGTGCCTATGGTCAATAAAGAACATTGAAAGCCAAAAGGGTCCAAAAAGAAGCTCACGAAGTTTTGTTGGCAAACTACACACTCGGTATGGAAATTGGTATATATTTTGCCACATCTTCTAATAATTATAATAACAATAAAAGAATAAAAAGAAAGAGGGAAGAAAGAGAAAAATGAAAGGGAGATCAGATAGCAGAGGAAATGGCATCACAAGTCCTTGGCCAAGGGTCAATCTAGATGACAGAGTGCCCAGGGTCCTGGTGATGCCCCTGGGCTTTGTGTAGGTACCTTCTTATAGGTAAGCTTTCCCAGCCCTGGGATTGGGTTTCTCTCTTCATGTAAATGAGTTAGCATGCGCAGTCCAATCTTCTGGGCTTTTCTGCAAAGGGGTCCAGGGCCTTTGAGGTCTCAATCTTTTCACTGGTCTCAGGCTTTTAGGTCTCTATCCCCTCTATTGATCTTGCCCGCTCCTTGCCCCCCTTCTGTGCTTGTGCTGCATGCTGTGCAGTCACCATGGACCTGAACAGGAAAACTCTCTCTGGAAAGGTGCTCCCCTGTCTTCTTATGGCCCCCCTCTTCAGGACACCCTGTTCCAAGTTGTCCACTTGAAAGGCCATCAGCATTTGAGGCATAGCAATGCATTAACTCCTTGCTGACCAGGCTTCTACAGTGATTATACAGGACTAGAGGAAAAAATGAAAATGAATAAGGTGGAAAATTCATAACTTCTTCAGAAAGGACTTCCAGGTCAATGATTGAATAACAATCTTGTGTATGTTTCTCTTGCTAATTTTAAATATGGCATAACCTAAAAAGGAAATAACCTTACAAGTAGAATCTTATGTTTAATTCTGATTTACACTAAGATTTTCAAGAAACCAAGATCAAGTTGTGAATGAGTGGATCTAAGTGGATAGCCTAGATACTGCTGGGGGGAAAAAAAAAAAAAAAAAGATAAAATTAAATGAATAATTCTATGTTTCTAGATAAAATGTGGAACTCAAAAGGTAGAGGATAATGACAGTAAAAATTTTGCCTTAATTCTAGACAGGGAATTAAACAAGGGTCTCCTGGATATGATTATCTAATCTAAAGAGGGCCTTTGGAAAAAGGAACTACAGATTAATAGCCAAATACTTGCTCTGCCCAATCAAATAAAACTAATGAAGTTAATTTTATTGTGTTCAGTACCTTTACATCACTTAATCACAGGCTTGACTTGTGAGATGTGCAAAATTCAATTAACTAATGCCAGTAAATTGATAAAGGTTCACTAGAATAAAAATTATGTAAGCAACAAAAAATATTCTTAATGTAGTACATTCAATGTCATACTAAAGGCAGTGAGAGACTGCAGAGAAGAAGGTGACTACTAAAAGATTCTCGTGGGAATCTTCCTTTTGTGATTAAATAAGGCAAAGCCATTAAAAAAAAAAAGGTAAAGAGCTTCACAAAATATTCATAATTTTTATTTCTCCTCCAGTAGAAAATTCCTTTTTTATTTCTAAAAACCTAAATCATCCTCAACTAATAAGTAGATCATTGTAGTTCTCAGTTATCCTACCTCTGGAAAAAAAAAAAAATATATTTAGAGAGTAGCCAAAAAAGTGTCAAAAAATGGAATTACTCTAGTATTATGGTACAGACTATTTTACGTACAGAGATGAAGTACATGTCATTTTTCTATAACATGAAATGATAAAAAAAATACATTAAATGGAACAATCTCATTTGGTATCCAGTGCAACTTAGTGAATAGGAAAAAAATGAAATGGATGTAAGCTTTTGCTTATTCAGATGCTCTCAAACTTTGTTCTGGCATGGTCAGAGATAAAAAGCAAGGCTGATGTTTTTGTAGTCATTCTCTCTGAAAACAGAACATGTTTACTGTGAACAGAATGACATTGTTTGGTGACTTCTGTAATGCTGCTCTTGCTTGAGAAAGGAGCAAACATAAAAGGAAAGTGGAATTGTGTTTTGGTTCAGAGAAGTGGATTAGCAAACTGTGTAAATATGATGCACTGTTTGTTTAAAGAATTTCTGATCTATAAACACACAAGGCTAAGCCCTCGTACTATTGAAGGCAAAGCCACAATTCTCTCTTGACTTTAGTAGAACTGAAGATTGGCTCAGCACATTTTAATACCATAAAATTTCTCACTTCATGAGTAAACTTGAATGGATTTTCTGTTTTCACAATTTGACTCTTCTATTTCCCAAAATCATTGATGTGAAGAGTGTGTGTGAGCTCCCCGTGAAAACACTCTATCGACCTTTCCTCTGAGGAAACAAAGGAGTCTGGGTCTGAATCCACAGTATTTCTTCCCAGTATTTACTGAGTAGATTATCATCATCCTATCAAAAATGGATGCACAGATTTTTTGATGCATTTTTCTAGACAGAGTCAGCTAGTGACATATGTCAGATTAACAGATTAACCATATGTCAGATTAACAGATTTACAGATTAACCAGCAAAATTAAATTTCCACTGAAACACATATTTTCTGGTATTTGCTTATTTTCTTATTTAACTTTATATCCAGTGGAGAAATAAAGGGATAAACAAGGGCATAAACGAAGAAACATACAAAAAGGACACATTTGATTATCTGAGAGGTCCATTTGAGCACCTTCTTTAACTATGTATAACATAAACTGATTCTCTGTCCTTGCAAATTTGTTCCCCCACAGAATTCTTTGAACATTTCAGTCTTCCTAATGCCCTTTTATTCCTATTCAGTGGGGATTTTAAAATTAACCAACCCCACTATATCAACTGTGACTCTACTTTATATCTGGCTGTCTGCTAGTGTTCCTTTTCAATCTTCTGTGATGGACTTTCTCAAGAGGTTTTTTCAAGCCCACATGAATGTCACCTTGTTCTCCTTTGTCTCTGTAATCGGCGAACTTGTTCTCACACGCAGTAGTACAGTCCACAGTCATGTCACTCGCAGTGTTTTATAGCATTGGCTTGCCTTCCCTTAACATATGTTTAGACACACCATATCCTGTGAGGAAACAGAAGTTCATACACTTTATGGAGCTAGAGAAGCGTATCAGTCCAGAGTCTTTATGCTAAAATATGTAAATAGTCTTTATTTATATAGGTTGGTGACTATTTAGATTTTCTGACTATTGGTGAAATCAAGTCTTTAATCAAAACTACAATCTACAACTATTGGAGAATTAAATATAATTTTAGGAACATGGAGTATAATGTATTTAGTTACTCAAAATCCTGACTCAACGTAATTAGACATAGTCATTCATAAAGTTACCACCTATTCTCATGAGGCAAACTATGCAAATGGTTGGAGATTTCAGCATTAATATGTAGCAAAAAGTCAGATGCATCAAAAATTTCTGTTTGTTACTTGTCATAGGTCTCTAAATTAAAATTACAATGGTTTACATACCCAAAAATATAATAACAAACTAACACAAGAGCATACTGTAAACTCAGCTGCAGTCCCAAACATACACTGCAAGCAGTCAGAGAGGCATGATCATAGTCATCATCCTGGAGTTTGCTGAAGGCCTCAAGGCCCTCCTTAGGGTCACCTTCCATATGTTGAATTCACAAATGCTGCATCAAGAAAGCATATAAAACTACAATATATCTCACATACTTAATCTTGAAAAACAAAAAGGTGTAGGTTTTTTAGGGTAATATCATGGAGTTATTCCACGAAATGAAATTCCAATATATAGTTTGGCAATTAAAGTACCTTAGTTACATCATTAATTGTGTGAAATTCACATTAGTTACATCATCAGTTCCGTGAAATTAATCCGTATTGTGTAAGGAACAAATTCATCTCAAAATTACTCTACCAGCAAGGTCCAAGTAGGTAATAGAATTCTGATATTCACACACTGGCATCTCAGGATCTTTTTTGGGCCAAGGCTGGAACCTCAGAGAAAATGTCCATAGCAGACATAGATTTAGGGACAGTGATTTATCATTCCCGTGTGTGTGCGTGCGTGTGTGTGTGTATCACCTGGTCTCACGTAAGCTCAGGCATGTAGATATTTGGAAGTACTTGGAACCAATCCAAACATATATTATGAAGCACCAGACATATATTATAAGGACAGTTAACTTGAGAAGAGGTGGGAGAATGGAAAAGGAAAGAAATACAGCATTATGGACATAAGAACTCTTTCAGAGAGAATGCTGATTACAGGAAGAATATTTTAGGCTCACTGACCTTACAGAGCACACAGAAGAAGGAGTTAGTCACAAATGAAAAAAGAGATATAAAAATCAAGCTCCTCAAATGAGTACCCAAGGTACCCAAATGAATTTAGGAGGACAAGGAATAGAAAGATAAGACTTGTGGCAAATTTGAGATGTGAGAATTCTCATTCGCTTAAATGTACTCAGGAGCAGAAAACAAAGGTTGTGCCAATAACACCAGTACATAAATACCAGTGGGAGGAAAAGGCAGACATGGGAGCAGAGCAGGTCTTGGCAAAAAAAAAGCACTCCTTAGGACTTTATTACCAGACCAACAGTAGCACCTTGTGTAGCTGAACCCCAGCAGCAATTGCCTTAAACTTCCTTGATGCAGGTCTGTTTTTCAGGGTCAGCATCTTGGTACAGTTCAGGTCATGATTAATGCACTGAGCAGAGATATTTGACATTCAGTGCTCATGTGGGATCCACAGAGTTCAGTGTCCAGTTTGACATGCAGTGTCACTGTGGATATGTGGGACATGTTTCTGCCCTGTGGGCCCTGGAGAACACGGGGGTCACCACACCTCCCTGCAGGCACAGTCTGGCTCTGGGTACATCAGGTGCTGAGGCTTCAACTTCACACCAGCCCTTCTCAGATCCAGGGAATAAAAAGAGAAGAATCTAGGTACTCCCTAGAGATGGGAATTACTTTCTCATCTGGATTCACTGAGGCCACACAATAGTAAAATGGCTTTTCCTCCATATGTTTAACAAACCAAAACAACCACTACCAACATCAATCATTTCTTTGAGCCTTCAGCAGACCTGAGTAGAACTGACTCCATCCAGTTGGAATTAAATATATCAGTAAATGGGAACAAACAGCACAACCAAGAGACAATTTTAAGTCTGTAGAAGATCGTCTTGCTGCAAAGATCAGTTCACTCTCCTAGCTCACCCTTACTTTCTAAAGAACTGGAAACCATGACAGTTAGTAGTGAGAGCAAAGATGAAACTTGGTGGAGAGATTTTCAAAGTTACAAAGAATGCTTTTTTGCCCAGTTCCTAAAAGCAAGAACAATTTCTGTGTCTTTCAAAATCTTCCCGAGTCTGACATAAACCTGTGTTTAGTGAGTCACCCTTTTTGATCATATTTCTTCTGTTATATGCAGAAGGCTAAAAATAAAAAAGCACTTCATGAAAATTTTATGACAGAGATATAGGAAATCGTAACAACAGTTTCATAAGATTTAGGTTTAATTTGATTTTTTTTTTAACACTGACTCTTCCACAGCTGTTGCGGGAGGCTTTAACCTGAAAACAGAAACAATTTTAATTAGACTTTTGCACAGAAAAGGCCATTGTTGCATCAGCAAAATGGTGTGGGAAGATTCGGGTGTGAAGTTACACAGTTATTCACATTCTGAAGGAATAGCTAAGTGACATTTTGGTCATAAGAACACTTTGGTAAGAATAGACAATAGGAGTTTCTAGACT
Organism: Mohoua ochrocephala; assembly: GCA_013398855.1. Taxonomy (NCBI): domain Eukaryota; kingdom Metazoa; phylum Chordata; class Aves; order Passeriformes; family Acanthizidae; genus Mohoua; species Mohoua ochrocephala. The sequence continues at coordinate 21,870 of VZTA01018825.1, forward strand.
CCGCCAAGTTATAAAGCTAAAGAAAGAAATTGGAAGTGTCCAAGTGTGCTGTCATATCTCCTAGCAAAAAATGAACAAAGCATATTTTAAAATATTTCTATTTTTCAAAGAGTAAAAAAGAACGAGAGTGGTCTTCAAAAACAAGGTAAAGATTTGGTTTGCGAAAGCATTACTATATAAAAGTACATGCTTTTGGTGCTTCTGACAAAAGGACCTTGCTGGATATCTTTAGTTTGATAAGATAAATTGTGAGTGTTAGCATGAGGGATTGGTTTGTGCTAAAGATGAAAGATCTGTTCACAAAAAATTGCAAGAGCTAAAACCCTCTTTTACTATAAATAGTTTAATGCTGCAGAATTTTCTTGCCATCAAAAAAAGATTTGCAAAGCTAAGTGTGACAACAGAGCTTAAATTCACACAGATGAAATCAAACAGCATTAGAAAATGGCTGAGCATGGTGATGAAGGGACTGTAAGAAGGGCTGGCAGAAAAGCACTTTTCTAATAATGTGGAAGATGCCCAAGGTGCAAGCACACTAGGCAGATTATTGGCAACAATGCACTCCAGGCATATAAATAAAATTCCTCTGTCATACTTTTTGCTGCCAAATTAGTACAGCAACTATAAAGTCACTGACCCTTTCTTTCCTTTGGAAACCATAACTTATTGCCATCACTGGTGGTAAGAAAAGAAAAAAAAAGTCAAGCTATGCCTTTTTGTCTCTTTGTGTTAAACAAAAATTAACTGACATATTTCACACACGAGATTAACTGTACGCCTCTGTCGTACCCACGCCCAGCAAGCTACTAACAGTCAGATTGCAGTCCTCAGAAGTATAGGAATATTATGACTTGCTGCTTGGTTCCAGCTGTGTGTCAGATCATGCTTTTAACTTACTTTCAATGGATTCCAGGGAGAGAAGGATTGAATGCAGCTTTGTGTGTGGAAGTCTTCTATTATAAATCAGCCACGATATCTCAGCCCCTGAGTCCATCCTAACATTTTTGTTAGCAGAGTATGTCTCTTGACTTGCAGCTTATAAGGCACTATTTTATTCCAGAGCCAAAACCAATTTCGTGTTATTGTAGTTTACTACTGCTGCTTAATTGTTGAGGATGGTGTGATGCACTTCACTTGTTAAAGAGAAGCACCAATATATTTATTGATATAAACAGCAATTGGACAAAGTTGGATAGCAAAAGCTACAGTGATTTAATGAGGTTTGATGGCATGGGGCACTCATTGTTTACTGTACAGAGGAGAGGGTCAGCCACAACTGTTAGGGACTCTCTCCCACTGAGCCATGAGATCCAGGAAGAACCCCCTTGGAATCTAAACTCCTTCTGGAAGGGGAGTTTAGGTGCAGCTGGATCCAGACTTAGTCCCAGACTTGGTCAATTATTTATGTTTAAAGGACTATGTGTCTACAGTTAACCCTTTATATCACTTAACTAAGATGTCAAAGTTTAGCATGCTGGTGATCCCTTACCAAGAATCTGTTGTGGCAAGGAATCTCTCAGCCTCACCGAGTAACCCTGAGAGGTGCCCCTGCTCAAGGGAAGATCCCAGTCTGCCGACAGTGGCCATGCAGGGGAGATAACGAGCCCTGGGCTGTCCCCTAATTACGTGGCAAGATGATTGATTTATAGCCATATTTGCATACCAGCCATGTTTTGGGTGGCACATGCTTAACTAGCTCTCATCTGTCGATCAAGATTGAAAGCTCTTAGCTGTCGTGGTGTTATATGGCTTCCCCAAGTTCAACTTCAGCCAGCTGCAGCCACGATGCCCACCACTGGCTGCTATTGCTTAAGCAGAAAGGAGCAGAGCTGAGCACGCTGCCGCACTAATTCACCCCTACACTGATCTCAGTGGGGTCACGCCACTACGGAGCTGCTGCATTCGGAATTGTTGATCTTTTCAATGTGCATTGCAGCAATATATAGTCCTAATACACATTATTTTTCTCATATTAGACAGAGAAAAGCATGCTATAATAAAGTATAGCAATAAAGTCCTAAAATAGACCTCTTTTGATGTTGTTTCCAACAAAACAGCAACCATGTAAACAGAGAGAAAGCCTTACATATAAGTCTCCATTAAGAAAACAAAGGGCACCTTGGTGTGAATTCCACCCCCACTGATTTGCTTCCTGTGAGGAATATTGTGCATGTCCCCACCTTTCATGCAGATTGCTCAATGCTTTTACTCAGTAATCCTGGTTTTATGTGACTGCATAAACAAGAGTTGTTTACTTATTGCTTAATTAATTGCTTCATTATTATACTTGCAGGTTAGTTTAAGAGGTATTACTATCACAGTATGATCGACAGGTTTCTTACAGTCTCAGAGAGGATGGCAGAGAAGATCCAGTTACCCAGGTCCCATCGTACAGAACTTCCTGCATTCAGTTATTTTACCCTGACACACCCTTTTTCTTCCACCACAAAACCTGACCACAGCCATACCACTGTACTTTCTATAATGTTTCCAAAACTGCAGCCAGTAAGAACCAGAATACCTCCTAAATGTCACCACTTTCATATCACCAAAGTCAAGCAGAGGTCACGCCCTGAATAGCGTTTCTCTGCAAGTGGTTTGACTTCTCCTTCTGTCATCCTTAGATTTCCTGTTCATCCTTGCAAATTGTTTTATCCTTCTATACATTTCCTGCATTCAGATTTCAACAGTCTTGCAGCCATTTGTGGTGCTGTGTGTCCACCTCACTCAATAGTCTTCAGTCATTACAGCTGGACAGGTGAAACTCAACCACTTGTTTCTTCCCCATGGACAAATACAAACCACAAAATACTTTTGGTGGCAATCACTCACTTCCTTATAAAAAACTGCATTATTCCTAAAGTCAAAGGATTAATATGCTGCAGTAAATTAGTTCAGGAGAAGTCAAATCACATGGACAAAAAGGAAAAATCATTTCTTCTTTCCTTGGCAAGACCAGGAGGACTGAGTTTGGGTGGAGCATGCTTGGAGAGTGTAGAATTTACCTGAATTGACAAATGGTTACTTCAGCCTTGGCACCCACACAGTGACACTGATCTACCAAATCACAAATACATCTCACAGTGTGGAGCTGCTTTACATTCCCAGATGAGCTCCTGTGTAACATCCATCGAAAGGCTGCTACCTGCACCTAAGCCAGATACAGCAAATATGAAATTTTATCTGCTCAGGAACTCTGAGTTAAAAAGCTGAAGTGTAGTAACAGCAAGGTTTAAAAATGAAGTAACGGGGTAAATCAGCACTCATCATCAACAGAGAATTAATAAAACAGAAAATAATTCTACAAAAAAGTGGTAATGATATTTTAGAGATGGAAGAGAAGTTGCAGTGGGCAACACGTAAAACTGATACAAATGAAGAGACTCTTCATTGGCCAGTGTTCCTTGTGCATCTTAAACTACAAAGTGCAACACAGGAGCCACACACTCTGACAAAGAATTAATCCATTGTAAATTTTATCCGAAGTAAAATTTTGGAAGGGTACGGCAATGGATGCTTCATCTGAGCTGAGCAAAGATATTCTTGTATTTCCACAGCAAGTGTCATGTACAAACATGGCCATGAAGGTAAGAAGTGCACTCAGCACTTTAGGATGAAATATGCAACCATTCAAGAACTAAGCAGGTATGGTACTTCCTTGTTTTCATGCTGGGCTGTAGAAAGTTGTTTAGAATAGCCTTTTGGGTCTTCATTGACTTTAGATCCTTCCAAGATTGCTTATATAATAGATGGAGAGATAAAGATTATTAAAGTTATTATTCTTCTGTCTTAACCATATATAAACATTCAGTATGCCACTATTTACCCCCACAAAAAAAAGTCCAAGTGCAAGATTCAGCAGTTTCGTGTAGTGACCTTGCCTTTTGATGCCACTTGAGCTCTGGCATCATCAGCTGAAGGAGTGATTGTGACCTGTAGGGCTTCTGAACTCAGGAGTGCTGCTACCTGTGGTTTGGTGCTGGATTTTTTCATGAAAGGGAGCAGGCTTTTGTTCACGGGGAAACACTCCTGTCACGTACACTATGACTGTCGCAGTGGTAGCAATCTTCCTGTGGGCAGGCAGATTGCACAGGTCAGCAGGGTGTACTTGCAAACTGCATCTTTTGACTGCAATGCAGAGGAGAGAGCAGATACTGTTAGAATGCTTATTTCTGTTTCTAAGTAAGAAAGGGGTCTTAAGCATTATTTATGATTTTCATCTAGTTGCTGTTCAAAATAAAATGCATTAATAAAACTTCTAATTTCCTTGTATCCAGGTTCTCCAACTTCAAACTAGATAACATGACCAATAGGCTACAGAAGCATTCTCAACTCTCTGTGAGCTTAATACTCCCAGCAGCATAGGAGCTCAGCTGTAACAGCAGCCGTGGAGGGCATTTATCCCTCCTTACAGCTGTAAATCTTATATCAAGGGTACTCCACTGAGGCAGGAAAAGTCTCACATAGAACTGGGGACAGGACAAAGGATTGACTGTGGTCAGTGGGCTTGAAAGACACATAATGTTACATTTACAATCATTTTTTTAAAGAAAATAATGAAATAGCCTCATTCATGACATTCAAAGCAAATTTGCAGACAGTGGTCTTCAAGCGAGTTTCTGAACTCTAATTCCAGTCCTATGAAGGCAACTCTTCTGCAGTCCTGGGTCAGTCACCAAAGACAAGGAGATACCAGTATAGCCTGGACTAACCCTATGCAGCTCCTACTTACTGAGTATTCAAGGCTAGGTAAATTATTCTCCTGAGAAACAGAATTTTCATGACAGGACGTGTACCATGTCCTTGTGTTTAAGACTAGGTGCTGAATTCCAGCCCAGGCCCTTTTGACTTGTGCTTTACAGGTAAGTTGTGTATCATCTCATGGTGAGAATCCATGTCATGTCTTGTTTCCAATCCCCAAGTGCCTACAAAGCATTTCCTTGCTTTGTAATACACTGTTTTTCTAATTTAAATTTAATGTCAGAATATCCAAACATTTTTATCATGAAATGTTTGCGCTCGGTTTCTTTTTCTGGGAAAAATAATACAGAAGACTAGTTGCCGGGGGAAAAAAACCAAAAAAAGTCATAGAGAGCATGACCCCTTGGAGGCAGTTTCATTTATAACAATTACTAGACCTGTGTGAAATTTCATCTACCTCTCTATTCTCCAGGTATTGTAAGTGTGATGACATCTTCTCAGCACATTACATCTTCAACTTCTTAATTTAAAGCTTCTGGTTATCTTATAAAAAGCAATGACCTGTATCTAAATTTTTGTTCTGCCTAAACTGAACTTCCTTGTGCATATCTCATAGTGAAATAAAGAGGTCTAGTAAGGAGGTCTATAGTCCTACCACACGCATTTGTTGATGAGTAATTATGTGAGCTGGAATCCTCTACTAGCTACACAGCTCCCTGTTTTCAGCCAAGAACTTTTTACAGTGGGTACTTACTGCTCTGTTTCATTATCAACGCTCTCTCTGATTCTCAGACAGAGCTTACCCACCACAAAGAGTAAGGAGCTGGCCTCCTTCACTGCCTCTCGTTCTTTACCTGGCTACTTGACATACAAGGTCTCCTTATTTTGTCAGCCAAAGAGCAAGCTTCTCTTTATTTCCCATTTCCCTCAAATATACACAAAACGACATTTTACAGTATTGTGTATTTGTAGGTATTGAATACAGCTGGAGGCTGAATACTTAGTCGATCTTACTGCTGTACACACATATTAACACATCCCTGCATTTCCCCACTGATAAAAAAGAGGAGTTAAATTATGGAACCATCTAGACTGAACTTTGAATTATCTTATCTATATTCTTGTTTGCAGTCAATCACCAGAAGCTTGCCCTTGTTACTGATGTTACAGCTGTGCTCCCAGAAAGATCAAAGATCGTTACAGTACCCGTGCCCCTCTCACTCAGGCAGGCAGGATGCGGATCAGCAGCAACCACACGCAGCACAGCGTGTGTGCCCAAGCCTGCCCATCCTCAGCTGCTTCCACCGATTCACACTGACTCTAAGGAAACTGTATTCTGTAAGGCAGAATGTTTATTATCCTTTTTCCTTGTTATTTTCATTCAATGGCAATTTGCTTTTTATTTGACAAATGCTAAGTGAAAGCATATCTTAGACAGTGGATGATCTGGGGTTATTGTTTGAATAGTAGGATCTTGCGATTGATATTCACACTGTGTAATTAATCTCCTAAATCTCATGTTTCTTTTCACCATCAGACAATTATTAAACCTATATAGAGCTTTCAAAATGGCTTTGCAGCATCTCCCTGTGTGAATGCATGTCTGAGTGAATATTTGTATGTAGGTTATTCACATTGCACATATTCACATCTGTTTTCTTAAACAGACGGAACATCATCTCAGAGATTTTGAATTATTATTTCGGAATAAATTTTTTCAGTGTTTTCCCACCTTCTATTCCGATGACCACTGGGACTGATGGGACAACTAATACACGACAACTGTTTCTATATTTTCCTCCTGCAAAGATCTTCACGGACAAACACACATACAAATATGCACATAACTATTCTGAGTAATTGATTGCAAAATCTTCCTTGACATCCTGTTCCTCTTCTTCCTTATCTCCTTACAAGCCTTCCATATTATATCTGTTGTTTTATTAGAGCAGTTTCAATACTGATTGAAAGACAGCTTTACCAGTGAGCAGGAAACTATAAACATATTGCTGTAAAATAAGAATTGTCCGTTGAAAAATTACAAGCATCATGCATCTGACCGTGTTCTAAGAGAACCACTGAAGCCAGCTGTCTCAGCTAATTCAGTGAATTAGTGGTGTCTACTGGTTTGCAAAAACCAGAACACACAACATTTTTTTCTCTCTCTCTTTTTATTTTTTTGAGTTGGATTGGTTTTTTTTGGTGTTTTTTTGGTTTG
>VZTA01018825.1:28814-41897 GCA_013398855.1 Mohoua ochrocephala
TTTGGTTGGTTAGTTGGTTGTTTTTTTCTGGTTTTGTAGCTTTTCGGTTGTTTGGTTTGGTTTTTTGGGGTTTTCCTTGTGTGTGTTTTTTTGTTTTGTTTTGTTTATCCTTCCCTGGTTCACCACATTTAAAACGGAACACAGAGAAAATTCCTTCTTATATTTCATATTCTATTCCTCTCTTTTGTTGTTTTATTTGCATTATCAGAGATATAAGTTATACGTTAGTAGAGGTTCTATCTGGAAATTCCCTTTTTAGGGTCAAATGCATCCTGTCTCATTTTCCCAGTTCCCAAGTTTAGATGTTCAGTCCCAGGGGTGACAGAGGTTAAAAGGAAACCTCTGAGACGCCAATTTTCACTTTAATTAGGTACCTTTTAAGACCAGCAGAGGGCGATACAGTTCTCTTAATTAAGTCCTATTTCAGTGGTTTCCTGGAAAATTTATTTCCTCCCATTCCTCTCAAGGATACCTTTTAGTGCCTCTGAGCTTCAAATGAGAGTAAAAAATCCAGTATTGCTCACTTGGCTCTGGCCCAGTTGGCTCTGAACTTTATGTGGGCAAAATAGGACACTCTCCCACAACCTAGAAGAGGACCTTGACTTGCAGCCAGCAGCTGAGGCCATAAATTTAACACAGTCATGGTTGCTGCTTCCCCTGAGGACATTCCTTTCTGCCTCCCAGCACAAGTACTGAGCATTGACAGGCAAGAAAGGTGGTCAGGGTGATGTGAGATTGAAGGGGAAGGTACTTAGCAGTCAGGATCCTATAGGGTTAGAGAGCCAAAGAACTATTCTGGAATCTACATTGCAGTGTAGAGCCTGTTTGATCTTGTCTCATTAAGCAGGGGGGGAAATATCAACAAAACAACCTTTTAATGCTAACTCCTATTATTGTGTGATTCTTAATTCTCTCAAACACTTCAATCCCACACAGGATGCTACTACCATAAGTTCCCTATGGAAAAAATCTGAGATGTAATAAAGAAATTTAAAACGCCTGCCTATGGAAGACTAACTAAAATAACTAAACACATGACAATTAACTTGTTACCTGGCCATGCTACCCTGAGCAATACTCCTGTCCTGCAGGGGATGTAAAAAAATGTTGGTTGCTCAGCATTTCTCCCTTTCCATGCTGCTACTGCTGGAAACTGCCAGTAGTGGCAATAAGGTTCATACTCATATAACAGCTTTATCATTGTTGCTACCTGTTTTGCAAGTTAAAAACATTTCTTACCTTGTTTGCACAAAGCTCGTTGGGCTTTTTGTGCTTGTCAGTGTATTTCTGCAGCTATTATAAGAAGAGGCCTTGTTTAAACTGGGCTGTGAGCAGAGCTCCATAAAGGGGAACAAGAGACTATGATTTCATCATAAACGCTTACACGTTCTTTAGATGGGATGAGAGCCTTTATCTGGGGCCCAAGGGAGCAAACCCTCAAAGCTGGTAGGGCAGTTCGTGAAGCAGCACACGTGGTCCCCTAAGCAGCACGGTTGAAAGATTGAGCGACACCTACAGCCACAGGCCTTGGCATGCAGTAAAGCCATGGAGCAAACTGAAGGCTGCCCAGGAGTTACATGTCCCCAGCCTAATTTCTCTATGAAACTTCTCCTTCTCTCTGTCTCTCTTTCTGTTTTCTCTTGCCCTCCCTAACTGCTGTTATCCTTGTTTGAAGTGCTTAGTTCACTGCATTGGCTACAAGCTTTGTCACACGTTCAGCACTTCAAAATGCTTCTTCAGTAGCAATGAAAATGCTCAATTAAGTCCAGATGGGAAGAAGAGGAAGAGAAGAAAGAGGAGTTTATAAAGAATTGATTATATTTAACGTTATATAGGCATCTAATGCTGGACAGAGGAAGGGTTGTGCTCTATGAAGGCAGTACAAAGAAAATAAACAGACCAATTTTAGTCGGGAATTACTAGATCAGGACTAGCTCTCAGACGTGATCAAGATTCTTATTTCTTCTCTTTCTCTCATGGACACAGTTCGCTTCCAAAATGAGAATAAAAGGCCCGTTATTGCCCACTGGTGGTGGTATTCAGACATGCCAGCCAACAGTAGAAAACAGCTTATATTTCAATAACAGCTATTTTCTAGGTTGCTGTTATTGAAATATCTGGATGAAATAAAGAAAGAATGCTGCTACTATGTCACTTGTGCTCAGGCTAATGTCACAGAATTTATGGCTATAATTTTTTAATAATGAATCAGTTGCCTTAATGTTTTTGCTGAGTCATGCATGGCAGGAATATTATCTTCAGAGACCACAAGGCCTATTAATTTAATAGGAACTAGCAGAAAAGAATACAGATATTAAATCTAGATATAACATCTGGAAAAAAAGAAAACAAAAGAAAAGAAAACAAAAGCAACCACATTTGACTATGCTTCAGCTCCTGAAACAGCCATTATTAATATAATATTAGGAAAGAATACACCTGTATGCAGATTTACCCTTCTGAAAATACAGGAGAAGTTACAGGGATCTATCTTCTTCACAGTCATCCATATTTTTCAGCGTATGTGTGTATATATATATATATATAAAAAAAAATCTGTTTATAGTATACGTAGTTAGGACAAATTCCTGGAAGTTACCAATATTTTTAAAGCTTCACAAACTTTATATACAGAGTTACAGATTATCTTCAAGTACAGATTAAATCTTTGCAACACTCCATTTATGACAGCTATGTCTAGAAACTAGTTTCTCTTCTGTAACCACAGTCTTACCAAAAATAAATGAAGATTATGAAGGGATTAGAGATTCAACAGTCACAAACACCAAACTACCTTAAATTTTCTGCTTATAGAATTTAGATATTGTAATACAAAATTAGTTTCATTGTTTTACCTGTTAGCATTTTAATATGAACATGTATCAGAAGTTTTTACAAATCTTGTTTATTTGACTTTCAATAAGGTTCAACCTACTATGTGATTTAGGAGTTTTTAAAAACATGAAATTATGATTACCGCTGAAACCCTGGTAAGTAGGTACTGAAATGGTATGTACATATTGAAACACTTGAAATCGAGACTTCCTGGCTGAAATAATTGTTTGCTGAAAAGCTGCTGCAGCAAGACACCTGGGGGTCCTGGTCAATGACAAGTTGAACATGAGTCAGCAGTGCCCTGGCAGCCAGGAGGGCCACCCGTGTCCTGGGGGGCATCAGGCACAGCATCGCCAGCCGGGCAAGGGAGGGGATTGTCCCGCTCTGCTCTGCACTGGGGCGGCCTCACCTCGAATGCTGGGGGCAGTTGTGGGCGCCACAATGTAAGGAAGATATAAAGCTGTTAGAGAGCATCCAAAGGAGGGCAACAAGGATGATGAAGGGCCTTGAGGAGAAGCCGTATGAGAAGCAGCTGAGAGCACTTGGTCTGTTCAGCCTGGAGAAGAGGAGACTGAGGGGACACCTCATTGCAGTTACAGCTTCCTCATGAAGGGAAGCAGAGGGGCAGACACTGATCTCTGATCTGTGGTGATCAGTGACAGGACCCGAAGGAATGGCCTGAACTTGAATCAGGGGATGTTTAGGTTGGACGCTGGAAAAAGGTTCTTCACCCAGAGGGTGGTTGGGCACTGGAACAGGCTCCCCAGGGAAGTGGTCACAGCAGCAGCCTGACAGAGCTCAAGAAGCATTTGCACAACACTCTCAGGCACATGGTATGACTCCTGGGGATTGTCCTGTGCAGGGCCAGGAGTTGCACTATGATCCTTGTGGGTCCCTTCCAACTCAGGGTATTCTGTGATTCTAAGATAAAAATTTACCTTAAAATTTATCAGAAAATGATTAAAAGGTTCTTTCTCTCTTTTTTCTTTTTGTTTTTTTTCTTTTTTTTTCTCTTTTCTTTTCCCATGTNAAGAAGGGTTTGGGCAATGCTCCTGAGCAAATGGTCTGACTTTTGGGGGATGTCCTGTGCAGGGCCAGGAGTTGGACTCGATGGTCCTTGTAGGTTCCTTCCAAGTCAGCTGATTGTGTCATTCTGTGATTCTATGATATGCAAACAAAAATGTACATATACAAGATGAAGTTCTAGATAATTACTAAATCTGAATTAATTAATTAATTAATTAATATATTATTGTATTAATCTTCTCTTTCAAAAAACACCCATTCTTTGTTTTAAAAAGTCTGTAGTTAGAAAATAAAAAATCATCCTCTTTAGTAATCACCTTATTGAATTCTGATCAGGTTTTGGTATTAGGTTTTTTCTTGAGCATTTAATGTTTTCCGTTTCTGAGAGAAAATCTTGAACTGTGGTTTATCATCCCTTCACATGAAGGGTTCTGGGACACCGCAGTAGGGACTCTATTTCATTTTTAACATATTTCTACAATCAAGTACGTTAATCTGAAAATGTAACCTTCCCATTTAATACATTGGATCTGTCCGAGTTTTTAATCAATACAGATACATTATCTGAAAAATCCTGTTAGGAATTATGAAGCGCAATTTCCGTAGACTGAAATTACAGGGCTCATGAGCAAAGTTCTGCTCAGGAAGGACTTTCAGAAATAGCCCTCAAGGAGAGGCATTTCAGCACTGAGTTGCACTACTCAGAAGAGCCCTTTGCGACCAACCAAAATTGCAATTCTTTTCCTGTAAGACTTAACAACAGTATTATGTTCCAAGAGCCAATCATTCAAGTACAGACAATTTAAACAGAGAGCTTTAAAGTGAAAAGGCTATGGCAGAATAAGGCCTATAAAATGAAGGTGAAACAGCTAAGTAGGGAACTTGATATTTCCAGGACCAGCAATAAAGTATCTTATTTTCCTTTTGGCCCTGGTCCACTTCAGGATATTTGTGACCAAGCAGTGCTGCCGTCACACAGCCCTTTGCTTTTATTCTCTTGGAGTGAGCCAGAAAGGCATACCTGCAGAAAGTGTATCCATGTCAGAAAAAAGCCCCAAAACATGATTTTTGTCAGTCTCAGCAGAAGAAAGCAAAATAGAACAATGAAAACGAAAGCTGAAGCTGGGCAGAACATTTTGCATGAGTTCATCTCTCCAGCCAAAGAGCTGGGTTAAGAAATTACAACATTGGGGCACCCATGATTAACAATTTTTCCAGTAGTGAATAAAGGGGCTTGGGGAGTCAGGCAAAATAAATGGCAGTTCAGAGAAACCTAAATTAGCAAGTGCTTTTTGAGTTACCTTCCCCAAGATACCAGTCAGGGTCCAATGGTCTTCCCAACACTATGACAAGCTAGCTCCTTAATTACCCCTCTTACTCCACTGTCACTGCCGTGGTGTCTCCATTCAAAACCTTGTCATTACAAGGATCCTGCTCTGCTCATCTTCTCCAGTCATTCTTTAAAGATTTTCTATGAAGAAACAGTAGTAAAGAAGATCCCTCCCCTAAAGTTTTATAGTAACGGGAAACCACTGCTGGTCAGTCTCCTTCTTCCCATGCCCCCTGCAACATCCCCACCTCCGGTTGCTGCTGGGTCAGCCTGGCCAAGGAGAATGACAAAGCACATCAACAGAGCCCACCAAGTGTGAGCAGGAACACTGTTTTACATCTAAGAAGACAAAACCAGCATATTAAGTGAGTGACCTAGACTGCCACAAAGATGATCTATAAACTGAATCCTGCAAACTGATTACCAGTATCTCGTAAAACTTTTCAGCAAAGGGATTTTATCCAGACTTCCACAAAAGCTTTGCACACCTGCAGTTTTCTAAGTCTGGGCTTTCATTTACTCATCAGGAAGTGTGAGTAGTGAACCCCCCAGATATAAAATGGCTTAACAGTTCTCTAATTACCAGCTTTCTTTGAATTCCATATAATTAGTCAGAATGTAGCACCATCTCATTACCATTTACCTTAGTGACACTCTGTGAGTGTACAACAATTAGAAATCTTCTCTGATAAAGAAAGAAATTTTCAGAATTTGATAATAATATTCACCATACATAATCTACCATAGTGCTGTACACTCACTACTTGCCTTCTTAGAGTCTGTTCTACAGGTTGCTCTGTGTGTGTGTGATTTGTAATACAAGTATTATCCATAATTAGAACTGATAAATAAGAATTGGAAATTAGAGGAACCTTCAGCAATTTTTCACCCTATCTGAACAAAATGACTAAACTGCAAGTGACAAGCTTGTAAATTAAAAATATGAAAATAAAAAAACTTTATTACAAGTGTGTCATATGTGAGTCAAGTGGCATATAATTAGATAAGCAGTCATTTTATTATGGCTTCTATGTTGCTGGCTCATAAAGACTTTTTATCTGGAAAAGCTCCCTGACTGTGACATTTTCTGTAGAGCGGCCATGAAAGGAAGTGTTGAAACTTTGTCGCTAAAGACTTGTAAAACTACTTGAGAGAAATTACATAAACAAACTACCCTAGAAGACGCTTGCAGGAGTTACATTTGGAAGTCTTAAAAACAATTAATTTCTGAAAACAACCTTTCTTTCATTGGACAGGAAGTCTTGCTTTAATTATTTTTGTTTCAGTTTATTACACAAGTCATTTACCTTTTCCTTGGAAATGAAGGAGAACTCAGCTTAGGCAGTGCACTATTGATAAATTTTATTGGGTTTACATGGCAAGTTTTTGGTAGTGGGGAAGCTGCAGGGGTGGCCCCTGGAAGAAGAGGCCAGGAGGTTCCCCTGTGTCGAATGCAACCATTCCAAAATGGACCCGCCCCTGGCCAAAGCTGAGGCCATCAGTAATGTTGGTGACAACTCTGTGATAACATATTTTAGAAAGGGTAAAAACACCACATAGCAACTGTGAGGGAGAAGAAGGAAAAAAAGTGAAAAAAAATTACCCTGCAGAAACCCAGGTCTGTTAAGGAGTGGGAGTAGGTGCTTCAGGTGCCGGAGCAGAGATTCCCCTGCAACCCAGGACAAAAATCATTGTGAAAAAAATCATTCACCTGCAGCTCATGGAGGACCATGGTGGAGCAGACATCCACACTGCAGCCCACAGAGAATCACATGCCTGAGAAGCTGGATGTGCCTTGAAGGAAGAGGCAGCCCATGGAGAGGAGCCCACACTGGAGCAGGATCCTGACAGGACCTGCTGCCCAAGGGGAACCTCACATGCTGCAGCAGTCTATTCCCAGAGAACTATACCCCATGGGACGAACCCCATGCTAGAGCAGGGGAAGAGTGTGAGGAGGAAGGAGATGCAGTGGCGAAGTGTTATGAGCTGACCACAACCCTCATTCCCCATTCCCTATGCACTGCTTTGAGGGTAAGAAGTAGAAGAGTGGAGAATGAAGGCAGTCGAGCCCAGGAAGGTGTGACAGAACTGTTTTTGTTTATTACTATCCTACTTTATTTTTAATTGTCAATAAAATGAACTAGTCTTCCCCAAGTCTAGTGTTTTTCTCATGATGGTAATTGGTGAGTGAGTCCCTGTTGTTACTTTGAGTCACAAGCTTTTTCATTGTATTTTCTCTCCCTGCCCTGCTGAGGAGGAGTGAGCAAACAGCTTGGTAGGCACCCGGCAGCCAGCCAAGGTCAGGCCATCACAACAATGTAAAGTTTAGGCACATTAATCTCTAGTTTGAGACTTGGGGATGCTCTTACTGACCTCTTCTGTTTTTTCTCAGTTCAGTATGGTTCAATATACAGAATGAAATTGGCACTGCCTAAGACAAACAGCATTTCCCTTCAGCAGACAGAAGAAATCCAGGCAGAAGAGTAGGTGTAAAAAATATGCAGATTCTAGTTTTAGCGGTTCTTTCCAGCTTTCCTCGTTTCCTCTTCATCTGTCCTCTCTGACACATTTCTCTACATTTTCTATCTTCCAGCCCATCTCCAGAATAGAAGCATTCCTTTGCCCCTTCTCTGTCCCTGCCACCTCGTTTGTCCCTCCAAGTGCAGAAGGAGCTCTTGGTCATTCAGGCACAAGAAGGAAAAGGCAGCAGGACACAACTCCTGAGGGCCAAGCTCAAAATAAACCTTGGTAAATGACTCTTCTTGAGCTTCCCTCCAGATCTGTTTGTGATAAACAAATACAGAAACCCCGAAGAAATCACAGTAGTTCCCCATGCTGTGCAGATATACTGAACTACAACCTCAAGATAATAGAAAGTTATTGTTAAATACATTCCCATAAAACAACGTAACAGAAAATACCATCTCAGGTTAGATCAGCAGTATCTCACAGACACAGCCCTGCATCCAGTCTGCCCCAAAACTTTTCTTGAGCAAAAGAGGTGCCCTTTAATGACTCAGTGTGAAATGTCACGCCCAAGTGTTTCTTTCTATCTAACGAGTGCAATTGACTCACTCTGAATTCTGAAGAAATAAGTTTAAATTGCATTTATCATTCTTCTCAAAGCAACTATCCATTTAAATATATACCAGTTTTCTACATAAACCAGTCCTAGATTTTATAGTTTTGTTTCACAGGAAAATGTTCACCAACTTCTGGTTGTCTTAATCCCCTTTGCAGTCTTCTTGCGGCTCAGGAGCTACATTAGGATCCCCCCAAGCTCTGCTTCCAGCATTGGCTACTGACACTGTTCTAAAGAATTGTACATTATAGCAGACAGACATTGGTGTGCTCTAAGTGAAACCAGTTTTCACACTGACTAGAGCATAATGTTGTGCACGGTCATCTTTGATCCCTACAGCCTGTTCCAACTCCTCTGTGCCTATGGGTGTATAGTGAAATCCTACTTTAGTTATCATTCTCATCCAGTAAATCCATACTACATGGTCCACACTCCACGGGAGTGTATGTGTATTTCATAACAGCCCTGATGAACCCTAACATCTAAATTTCACCATTTAGTAGAGGAAACTGCTGGAAAGCACTAATTAGTGATGATGTAAGTCTGCAATGCCATCAATCTGAGCAGTAGAATTGGGAATGCTTTCCTCAGTCTTGCCATACCTGTGATCAGGTGGCAAAGGCTCTCAGAGGTATAAAATGTAAGCAAAGCACACTGTAATATAAAACACACATGACATGGAAAATAGTGAATTGTATCAGCTACTGACAGAATTAAATGTATTCAGAAACACTGTACTTATTTTCATCTTCTCAAAAATGTAGTTGCTGTGCTAATGGGCATGTGAGTCATGCTATGAACTCAAGGAAATGATGGGGCAAAAAAGAGACACATACACTGATTCCTGCCACTGAAGAAATAAGAAACTTGGGCAATCAAAATTCTTATGATGCCTCTCACAGAAACTTCAGCCTTGAGTGATCAAAACCATTTATGGCTATTCTTTCACAAATCACACACATAGAAAAAGCAAACCTTTCCAACTAATCTCACTACCTACATGTCTCTCCTGGTGTCTACATTTTTATAGCATTATTTCAACTTTACATTTCAGCTAGAGCAATTTGCTTTTTCATAGATAATATGCTTTCCGTTTTCTCCAGTAGTTTTTTGGGGTGTTTTGGCTTTTGGGGATTTTTTTATTACTTTTTTTTTTAGGATGTAGGGTAGGAGGTTTTTTTTAAATAATCCTGTGCTTTGAAACAGCAGAATGGCATGTATGTATATTTTTGAAGTACACAGCAGCATTATCCTCTATGGTTGTCTGTTTTTTTGCTTCCTTATAAACTTTATATAACTGAAGTGTTCTATCACTACTTATGATTTGTTTCACATTAGTATCAGTTATTTTATTAAAGTATAATTTTGGTTCCAGTATAAGTTTATGTGTCCAGAATGAAAAATAAAATTGAACTGAAATCTGGTCCCAGATTCTTTATATTGCCTCCAACCTGAATAATTTTTGTGTGTTTTTGTGATATTCTTCATCTAATTTTAGTCTCACTGGAAACCTCAGTCAATTTTCAAAATGAGATATTAAAAGTAGTATATTAACAGCACCACCGAAGTCTTACAGTGTTGAAAATAAATGGAGGGTTTTAAAAATTAAAAAAAGCAGTAAGAAGCAGAGAGTGCAGAACTGGAAATTGATGTGATTGATCCTCAGCCCAGAATCCTGTCTGTGGGACTTGAATTGGTCCTTTTAGAAAAGAAAAACAGGTCAATTTTTCCTTTACTTTTAGCACTATAATGGTGGTTTGCTGTATGCTAATGTATAAAAACACAGAGAAATTACTTTTAAAGAGTGACATTTGGAATCTATTCACTCCTCAGATTTGTGGGTTTTGAACTGACTTCTTCCAACTCCCAGAAGAGATCGTATCCAACAAGCTGTGTGTACGTGTGACCCTCTTGTTCTGCAGGGGAAGAGAGGTAGTGTTAGTTTAAGGTCAATGCTTACAGCGAATCCAACATTCTGCTCCCGCTACCCTTTGTACATTTTATTCAGATTATTTCAGGTAGCATACAAGAGAAAGACTCTTAAAAAGTATTACAAAAAAAAAAAAAAGAAAAAAAGAAAAATCTACAGAAAGCATGTCAGTTATGATGACTGTGCAAGCTAGACTCAGCCTCTAAGACTGGCTACTTCTGTGAACAAAAGCTCTAACCTCTTCTATCCTCCGACTGGGAGTCCAGGCAAAGAGGATTGTAGACACTGTGTTCTGCTGAACTCTCTTCTAAAAGTCAGTGTTAAGTGTGCTTATCAAGAGAAGAGGAGAAAATGAAGGGTGCCACAGTCCTTCAAGCCAAAGGTACTTCTGGGCTTGTGATCATATGATTTTCAGGCACTTAAGAGCTGACCATGCAGGCTTGGCATCTACATACAGCTGAGGATTTGCACAGGGGATTGGGAGGAAGGAGCCTGAGGTGGGAAATCTCTTTCCACTGTAATCCCTAGCAATTTTTTAGGGAACTTAATGGAACTCATTCTTGTTTAGAAACCTCAGGAGCCAAAACAGTCATGGTAAACATTGTCTTGCAAAAATAAAAAAAAAAATTGTTCCAAATTTTAGGGAGTGTTTTCTTTGCTTGTATCTTTTAAAATATTATTTATTTATTTACTTATATTATTTTAAACTGAACTGCTATGAGCAAGAAAAATTGTTTTCCCACAATCAAAGATTAGCACAAAGATTTATTTTCTTCTGTCCTCTGGAGCCTTCAAAAATCAGATAAGTTTAAATCTTCTAGCTGGTTAATTCTATTTCCTCTAAGTTTCTTCCTCCTGTGTTGTGAAATTCGCTGTACAAGCACTTTCTCATAAAGTTCAACTGCTGTATCAGGAAAAAAAAAAAAGTATGAAAAAAAGAAAAAGTTACATTTGCTGCAATACCTTAGGATTCTAGGTCTGCATAGCCACACTGTGTCTTTACCAGTAATGAAGCTCACACTGGTTGTTGGGTGAACATCACTGATTCAGAGACAGCTACAAGCTGAGAGACCTCTCACCACCACTGCCAAGTGATGCCCTGATATGCATCTTAAGGCTAGTTGCAAGGCATATCCTCATCTAAAAAAGCCTCTGTTCTACATTAAAATCCACTTGTAGTCCAATACTCAGACAGAAAGGTAGTTTTTAATCCATATTTTCTAATCTCTGTATATACATACATTGGAAAGTTGTCCGGCACTGGGGTAATTAGGAAAATAAAATATTCTGTGTTTTATTCTGTGACTTGCAATAAGGACAAAAGAATGTTGCAAAGCATATAGTCGTCCCTCCCTCCCCCCCAATATTCTTAATGTAAAAGATCTTTGTAGAGCTTCTCCATGTGCAAATGGAACTCTTCAAAGTCTGTATTAGCCTCTTTCCAAAGAAAGAGTAATTGCAGAGAGCAGCTTGGTCAGTCACAGTGTGATGCAATCTCAGTGCATAAGCATTCATGCATTGTTTCATGTAGATTGCTTTTATTACCTTGTTCTGTCCTTTTCGTTTCATCTACACCTTCTCTGCTATGACAAGAAGACATGAATAATTTCTATGGTAAACATTGTACATGTCTTCCATATGTTCCTCTCTTTCTGACATATATTTTACTTCTCATTTCTTTCAAGAGGAGTGTATTATTCAACTTAAGGTTGTTTCAGAATGGCATAATGAGAGAGTATATACACTTCTTGCTTGAATTATTATAAACAAACAAAGAAGCAAACCTGGGCTATATTCTGCTGACAGTTTTAATTTTTAAGCCACACTCAAGTAATGAAGAAGAAGATATAAAAAAAAAAAAAGATGTTGCATTATGGATATTTTTTCCTGTACTCTACTCCTCGTCATTCATAGCAGGAAGATATTTTATATATGCAAAGATAACATTTGATTGTTTGGTGCAGATGTTTTAATATCTATAAAGATTAATTTGTATTTAAAAAAAATATCCATAACTATGTCACATAGCTGAGTTTACAGTAATTTTGATTCATTTTGTTTCCTTCGAGAGTGTAGCTGTATCATCTAGTCACAACAGACATAAAGAAACTTTACAAGCACCGTTAGCTTTTTAATTTTTTTAAAGTTCTTGCTTGTACTGAATATCATTCAGGTAGACATAAACCAGAACATAAATCAAGCATTTGTTGTACCTCAAGCTTTTAACCCTTTGTCAGAAATTAGTGGTTTAGGGCACTTAAAGAATCACTGTCAAATGTGTAAACAAAAACAGTTTTCATATAAATTTGTGAAGGTGTCACTTAATAAAGTTCAATGTCAAAGTTCCCTCTATTACTTACTACATAGATGAAACACAAAGGAAAATTGAGTTGGAATCAAGCTAGAATCAGTTACAGAGAGGCCAGAGATGCAAAAGGATGAGGGAGAGCCACCCATTGGAGTCACGGGTTTCAGAGCAGAAACCCTTGTTCTCTAAACTCCTGATGGAGCTTAGGTACAGCCAAATCCAATCTTAGTCTAAGACTTCTTCAATAGTTTATATCTAAAGGATTTAGCAGCACTTAGTCATTGACTAATTTAGCATTTACAGAGTGATTCAATGGGTCTCACTACAATTATAGATCCAAGACGGCAATATTTATACTATATTTGATATAGGGTATTTCAATCAATTCACACGTACACACACATAAACACAAAGAGATATATACCTTTATATATGGATAATACAAAGATACCTGTTAAAAACTTCCCCTTGAGTTCTGTGAAATACTAATTTCAAATTTCTTGGGATTTCTCAACAGGTGAGTGTTGACCTTTGAGGAGTGGGGGCATCAGCCCAGCCCCCATTGTTGGTTT
>VZTA01018826.1:0-111501 GCA_013398855.1 Mohoua ochrocephala
ATATATATATATAAAAAATTAAGCTGCTACGATTCCAAATTAAAATTTTAATACCTATAATATAAATATTCAAAGTAGCTATAATTTCAAGCCAGCAATTAAAAGAAGAGGGGGGGGAAAAAAAACCCAAACACTTTCCAGAATGTCATCTGAAATAAATTAATCTCCGTGTTGAAATGGAAATGTATTAAGTTTGTCAAGTGTTTTAATGAGACCTTCTTGTTAGAGCTCACACAGAATCGATGTCTGAAGGGAAGTCCAGATCATCAGGCTGCACCAGCAAAACTTACTGACATATTCTCCCTCTAATAATGCATTATCTTGACTTATTCTTGATATGAGTTGTCCGGTCTTAACAGTAAATACAACCATAAAGCAATGAGGAATACCAGCAGGATGATGACACTAATTGCACTCTCTTGACTTGAATTCAAATTGCCGAGCAGTAAATGAGATTACTAGCCTAAAGATAATCTTAATTTAAATGTGCAGCTGCATTTATCTCATCTCAGATGCAATTTTCCGACGCGCTTAAAAAAAATAACACCGGACAGGCATCGAAGAGAAACCTTCATTTCTGAAGGTTTTCAAGATAATTAAGTGTCTTCATGTGTTTTGTTCTTTGGCCATGTTTTGTAACGAGCAGTAATTTGCAGGTCAGAAGAAAAAAAATGAGGGAATTTCTTCAATTGTTGCAACTTTTTCTGCCTTTGATACTGTCTTCTATTTTTGGTATTCCAAATGGAATGTCTCTGATGAATAGAGAACCAAAGAGTTAAAATAGATGAAGTTTCAGACCCATGACTTATGGATAGCCTATCTTGGATCGTGTAATTTTCTTGTAAGCATTGTAAAGCATTAGAAAACCTTTAGAAAATTATTTAAAAATATTAATTAGCCCACCAATTCTAAAAAGAAACTAATGTGCCAGGTTTTTTCAATTAAAGGATTATGCTGACAAGCTTAATTAGAAGAACCACAAACAGAAATTGTGTTTTCATCGTATTTGCATAAATGTCTGTCCCCAGAATAAATGAGATTTCTCTGAAAACATTTTTCTTTCTCTTAAATTCAGGCAATATGTGGAATATATGCAGTTAAGTATGGGGTCCCACACCCTGCCAGAGATTTGCAATCCCAGACTGATCACAGATTCTTGGGCAAGAGGGAGGATCCTGACTGGCATAAGGCAAAGTCTCAAAAGGAAAAAAACCTCAAAATTTAAACCAACTTCAAAGCCACCTGAGAGATATACTTTGGAATGGATTAAAATCCTGTTATAACATTTTAAAATTAAGATTTTTACCAGATATGAGATGAGATCAGCATCTTGGTGAAAATATCTCACGCCTTCTTCAAGCTCTCTTCCAAATTTCCTAAGCCGTTACCTTAAGTAATATTTATTACTAATTATTTTATTTCAGAGTGTTTAGGGAGTATTTTCTATACCCCAGAATTCTTCAAGCAGCTTTCCAGAGCAAATTGGATCAGGATTTAATGTATTTCCATTTGGAGCAGAAAATACAATTTCCAACTGCAAAGCCTCTGTACATAACAGAACCTGGAGCACAGGCAGTGTATTGGAAGTTTTAAGGAGTGTTAAGGCTACCATCACTTGAGCTCTCTTTTCCCCCAAGTAAATTTACACCTGAATTTTATGTCTGTTAATGCGACAGTTTTTTTGCTCACAGTGAACATCAGTTTGAAGAGCAATAAATCAGGAGGAAGAAAATAAACCAGAAAGAAAATGAAAGAGTGGGGGAATGTAGCAATTATTAACAAAACCCCCCAACATTTTGATCTGAGCACAGCAATGCATTTGCAACACAGATCTGTACTCTGATAGATGTGTAAAGTGCCTACAGCTATACATAATAACAGGGCCAGGCCTCAGAATACAAATCCCTCCTCCTGTTCCCACATTTGAATGCTTCTGCATGTAGCTCTGCTTGCCTCAATAGGAGGATTTGTATTGATCTTCATTTGAAGGGCAATTCTTTATATAATTGATAATTTTTCATCCCTTCGTAACTCCAGGCTGGCATTTAACAACAAAACCCAGCAGCCTGCGCAAGTGCTGAAATGTAAAGGTCAAGGACAAGAAGAAGCTTCAGTGAATTGCAGTTCTTGCCCCACGTTCCTTCCCAAGGTGCTTTTTGAATTAACAAGTTCTGTTGATGCTGAGCAGATGTTAAAAAAAAAAAAAAAGGGACCTGGTTTGTGTCTGAGTTACACAAAATGAAACATCTTGTTCTGCCTGGCTCCTGTGCCTGACTGTTCTGGCCATCCCCTGTGCTGGCCTTGGCTTTGCCACCTCCCAGCAGCTCTGAAAAGCTGAGCTCTGTCAAGCTGCATAAAGAAAACGCCAACTGTATTGTGATAAATGTCCCAAGATGGATGAATCAAGGTCCGCAGCGAAAAAATTCTGTTCCGTTCTCTAACTTTGATGGTGAAAGCGGTTGGAGGATTAATCAATGAGAACCCCTTCTCTTTTCCAAAGGTACACAAGCACTGAGGCAGACTGAGCCCTTCCTCAATCAGAGTCCACCCTGCCTTAAGAAGTAATAATAAATCCATTTATGTCACTCCTTCCAGAAGGACTCAGCTTCTATCCACAAGGATCAATCAAATTACAGTCTAGAGTTACTATTTTAAAACTACCTCTTTCCTCTGGGAAGATGCACATTGATAAAAGCAAAAGGAACTCATCTTTTTCCAGCATAATATCAGTTATTAGCACTCTTTGCTTCTTTTTACCCCACCAGAACATACAATTGTTAAACATAATCATTATTCTTCAACTCTCTGGACATCTGATATCCAATGATATTTTCTAAGTAAATGTAAAGAGTCTCTTAATTCAGCATAACTGCACAACATCATATGATTTATTAATGCTGGTGACTTTATTGTCCTCCAATTTTTACAATGATCCCATGAAAGCTGTTATATTAATTTAAAAAATGGAATTGTTTGAAAGCAAATCCTAGAGATATTATGAATTATGTGTAATGCTGACATAAGACTGATGTCATCTGTTTACACCTATTATGCAATTGATGATTAATCTCAGCATCTACGGAATTCTATACAGGAAAGCTTTCGTGCTTTTATTTGCCTTATATTTCCATTGCTATTATGCATTTCTAAGGTACATTCTTTCTTGCTCTTAATTGTGGTTTTTTCATGGTTTATTCATTTGGGAGTTTTGTTGTTGTTGTTTTTTGTTTTAGTAATTCCTTTTCAAAAATTCCTGGAATTTTAGCATTATGCGCTCAGAAGACAACTTCCACTTGGAGATTTAGCTCGTGGTCTTTGAGTAATTCTTTCATGACTATTTGTAAATATAAATTCTATGGCGAATCGAGTCTGTGACTCATCTAATTAATAAGCATAAAGTGCCCTATAAAAAATAACTTAATTCAAAACACAGTCTTTTCTGACTGACCTCCTGTACCAGCAGTGTCTGCAGGAATGTTAACAAGAGGCAGCTGGGAGTTGCTGGAAAGGAGACTGACAAAGGGGAAGGGTGGAGGAGGAGCTGTAAACCACAAACACAAATCTGGAAATCTTCCCTTTAAAAAAAAAAAAGCAATACAATACTGGATAGCCTGGTATTCTTTTCTTTTAGGAAATGATGGATGCTCTGCTGAGTGCTTTTGGCCATTACAGTTTTGAAGGAGTGACATAAAATGTGGTTACACATATCCACTTTTGCCTTCTGTGCTACTGATATCTACCCTGTTTCTCCTCTTTACGATTCCTGAAGTGCCATGTGCTCGTATGGTGCAGCACAATCAGCTCTGGGTCATATCTAATTATTGCTTCTATGGGAGAAAGATGAAAATGAAACATTAACACATTCATTTGCATGTGAAAAATCTGCAGACGGATTAAGGGTTGGTTTAATTTCATTTAAACAGAACCATGTAGAAGTGAGGCATCCAGCCTAAGCAGTTATCCAGGCTGTCTTTACACGGGAGAGAAGGCAGCTTCCTCAGAGGATACGGTCCAGTCATCCCGGGCAATTATTCTGGATTAGGACATAATTCTGCTGAACACAAGATCAGATCTGACCCTTGCACTTGAGACAATTGGAGTTTGGAGTCAGATTCTACTCTCCATGGTTTTCCTAAGACTATATAACATATTGAAGGCAGAATCATCAGGAAATTGGTCTCCTGAGTCCCTTCACCACAAGAACATTCCCTGGACATCCGTATGACTCAAATGTTCTCATTTTCAGAGGATGCATCCATCACACAGGAGAAACTCAATTCAGTTACCAAAAATGCCATTTTAGTGGATGCCACGGTTGATCCACTGGGGATGGACACTTCACAGAACATCACTGATCTGCCCAGAGAAATGAAATTCCCAGAGTCATCCACTCACAGGCCATGGGGCATTGAGTATATAGATTGTATGCAGCTGGTAGCACCCCACATTCCATGATTTTTTGAGACTGGATAGAAATGTGAATGAAAAGTTCCAGCTCCCTATATACTGTAGCCAAATACTTAGAAAGATCGGAAAAGTTTGAAAAAAATGTGGAACTTGAGCAGAAAAATATATGACTTTCTTTTTTTTTTTCCAATGTTAAGACTATGCCTACATATCCCTCATCAAAAACTGTAGAAAAATGGAATGTAGTTTTTTATTCTTTCCTTTTTCACAGAATCCCCTCCACACATGTTCTTTTTTCACTGACCCTATCTATGCCTGCAATAAAATTCTGGTTCCAAGAACTTCTTCCTGTCTTTACCCCAAATCTTTTTCAGTATGGTAAAAGTCTCCCCTATTCACTGACTAACGTATCCCAAAATTGTTTTTTACAACACTACTTTTTATATATAAAAAAGTACTTTATGGTACTTTTTAAAGTCAGTTTTACAAAGAAAAAAGGTGCTACTTGGTTAAGAAAGTCCATTATTCCATTTGAGGAGCAAAACAGCATTCTCATGGTAAGCAATAAAAAAGCACCATGACTTAGTAGATGCATAGTAGGAATTACTGCTGAGTCTTTCAAGTTGCAGAAGAAAAACGTTCAAAAACTGTTGATTTTGATTATAATAACTCATAGAAATCCATCCTCTTAGATGCAACCATAAAGTAGGACGTGTTATTAAGAAAACAAAGAAGAACAATGTTCAAGTGGGTGATTCGCTGAAGTGAAGCAGAGGTAGGCTTGGCTCAAGAGAAAAAAGGATTCCATCTGTTCTTGCACTTCTGCAATATCCTCTTGGATACTTAAAATTATATGACACATATATTCTGATCCTGAAAAATTAAGAGATCCTTTCTGGAGAGTAAAGGCAGGCCTGAAGAAAGAACATCAAAAATAACGTTACATGACTTTGTTTTCTGCCTTGCTGGAGGAAAAAGCCCCCATCAAACAGCGCCTTCACAGCATCTGTACAAACACTCTCCGCCCTGGGGCTACACAAGGCAAGATCAACTTTACTTCTCCTTTTACTTCAATTTCCTAGCTTTATTCTGCCTTTTTTTTTCCTTTTCTTCTTTTCTACAAGCTCAGCCTCCTGCTGACTGATGTAACAGCCTTTCCTTCATGTTTTATTTTATCATCTCCTTCTGTGACTTCACAAGCCCAGCTACTACCGGTGCTTTCCTGAGTCAGCCAATGCTGCTGAACGACATGAGATGGAGCAAGTGTTCCTCTGCCACATCTCCCTCTCATTCTTACACCATTTCATCCACCACCTCACTTCCACAGGAGTGAAACGGTCCATCAGCACTGGCTGAACACAGCAACCTTCTCAGGAATGGCTGAGGTCTCTTTCTAAAGAGAATATACATGCCACAATTTATTTTAGCAAAGTGTACTCAGGGAGAAAGAAAAAGTGCCCCAGCTTCCTTGGCAACGAGTGAACGGCAATAATAATAAATAAAAAAGAGCAAAATTGAAAATGCAGGATTTACAATGGCCCAGCACATAAAATCAAAGTCTGAGCAGCTTGAGGTCAATGAAGTTGGTAATTTATGCATTGCAAGAAAAAAAAAAAAAAAAGAAAGACAAAATCGTGGTGTTGTAATTAAGATACTCCACTGATGAACAGACATCTTGCTTGACTTGGGATATGGCACCAGACTTCTGGAACAAAGATAGTGCTGCTCAATTAAACTGCTTTTCTATCTGATGGGGACACTTGAGAAGCAAAAAGTTATTAAATGGGACCATCAGCAAAAAGTCTTCTTTACTGTAGCCCAGAGTTCTTCATAATTAGACTGATAAAAACCCCTTTACTCATGGCTTGCTTAGGGCACGGGTTCTTTAGAGCAGAATTCATTCCTTAGGATCTTGTGACATCTACTGCAAAGGGCCTCCAAAGCATTTCTGAGAATTCCAGCTAACATCCCTATTTTCACCGCATTCTAATTTGCTGAATTATTTTTTAATCCACACTCTTGCCCTAAGATAATTCATATTCTTCAATTCTTGCACATTTTCCAAATCCTGCTGTATCTTTCTGAAACTGCTACAGCCTTTTAAAGGATGCTTGCACCATGGCAATAACAAAAAAAAAACAGTGCAAGTGCAATATTTTGTTTGCTCTGAAGAGAAAAAGGATGGATAAACTCATCATTATTTAAAAAGAAAGCACATCTTAGGAGGCACATGTAGATATTCTTCTGCTGCTGTTCTACACCTAAGAAGAAGAAAAGAGAGAGGGAAAGGCACAAAAACGGGGGGAAGGAGAAAAAGACAATAACAAAGAGAAAGAGAAAGTTAAATGAAATAAATACCAAGAAGGTGACTGAAAGTGGAAGGAAAGCACGCGAATCTCCAAACATCACTTGGAAAAGAAACAGAATCCTCACTCACTTTTCTCTAGACTGCCCTCGCTCAGTTTCTTTTTACCTCTTCTGTGGAAAAAACCTTAAGCTTTTCTTGTTTTGGAAAATATGTCCTCACAACTTAATATTCCCACCTCGGTTTTGCATGATGTTGACTTTAATTTTTCCCCCAGGTCCTCTTGAGAATTGTCAGAAGATATGAGAAAACAGTATCAATCCCTTTATTAAGGTCATTTAACAACCCTCCTGATATTCAATTCCCCAGCCGTTTTCTTAATAACCCTAATACTTTTATAATTTGCACCGGTACTTTGAAATTTATCCAAGAGTTAGCAGCCATCAAGATGTCCTCAAGCTAACCTGTTTGTACTTGGCCAAATTATAAGTTTCAGAAAATCATTATTTGTGTCTTCTGCAGGAGCTTGCCAGAAGCATGCTGCTAAAACCTTTCAGAGTTATCACAAGGATCGTAATTTTTTACTGACTTGATTTGATCAGGCCTTGCTTGTCAAAATACTTACTGGTGGCCCAAGACTAAACAAACTGGAAACAGAAACATATTTTTAATGCAAAAGTAGTGTCTCGTGCGAGCCAGGGATGCTCTAGGAACTGTATGGAACTGGAATTTCCACTTCAGGAAAAAAAACCAAAACAAAAACCAAACCTGGAGATGAAAAGAACATTTTTGAACAAATAGCACATTTGTCATCATGCAGAAATGACACAGTTTTATATGAAAATCAAGCTACAGCTCAATTATCAAATAGTTTCAGTCTCTATGAGGTGTCTGGAAAAGTGAACAGGGATCTTTGACAGATGATATAACCCAAATTTAGCCAAAACTGAGACTTTTGATATCAAAACTGCCCATGGAAAAAGATTATCCTGGACAATTCCAACCAACTTGGGTTATCCTCTTTCCAGAGAGCCTGGCCACGCTTGCAGAGGAAAGGGGAAGGCAGGTGCTGAAGCCACGTTTGCTCCCGATGCTGCAGTGCCAGAGGTAACTCACACACACACACAACAATTCTCAGAGCAGCTGCCAGGAGTGGAGGAGCTCAGTCTGAGCACCAAGAAAAGGCTGCACACCTTGACAAGTACCAAATTATAAAAAATTAGGCAAATTATTTAGCATCAAAACTGAACACAGGCCCCTGGAGCTCACCCAGAAGGGTTCTTGTATTTTTCCTTTGCTGCTGACTATTCCTGTTTCCAACTATAGCCTTCCAACCCATGTAATTAATGAAATAAGGAGCCTAAAGAAGGAGCATCGTTCATTATATAACACGGATTTATCTCGGAACACAAGTCACTGATCAGTGGTTATAATCTAAGGCCGAAATAATTTTAATTTAAAAGACAAGTTATGCTGAGGCCAGTCACTGTGATTTAACCTGGGAGCTGAAATTCATCCTTTATCTTCAGCCATTCACCTCAGAGTTTTCCAGGTCTGATTTTTGGGGGTCCTCCCTGTTCCCCTCCCTCCACTCCATTTTTCATCATATATATTTTTCACAACCAAATCTTTGTGTCTAAACTTTGGTAGTATAGAGGAGTGAACTAAATAACTCCCGAGATCTTTCTAGTTTATATTTTATAATGACCGAATTAAGTAATGTTATTTATTTAACATGATCATGCTAAAAACAACAGCACTGCTTTGAATTCATAAAAGCAGAACTATTTGATCATTGAAAATTAAAGATTTTTGTTTTATTCTATTTAGTGTGTATTTTCAGCTTAAGTAGGCAGCTTGCAAGACAAGAAAAAAATTAAATTGAGGACTGAGAAAAGTGCTATTAAACTACTAAACTCACCTAAAATATAAAATAGACAGAAAAAATATTATTTTAGGTCAAAGGCAAAGACATGATGTGCAAAATACAGCATTAAAAGTGAAAATAGGACATTATAGGTTTGCATTAATTTATCTAAGGAGGAAGCTATACCAGCCTAATAGGTGCATCCTTTCTGTTAGGAAAAGAATTCAAAATACAACAAAACCTCCCCAAAAAAGCCAGCAGCCGATTTCTGCTCAGCACATACATGGAGAAGAGATGGATGATTTATACGCCAGAAACCCAAAGCAGTGGAAGGAGTTTTCACAGAGCAAGTTAAGCTTTACAAATCACTGTTTAGTCGATTCTTTCTCCTGCAGTGTACAATTTTTCAGCACTGTATCTTTTTTCATGCCCTTCCTCCCACATAATAAATCAGGAATATTTTCTGGTATTTTCCAAGGACAACAGATGAAATATTTACGCTGCTTTTTAATAATGCTGAAAGGTACCTTAAGCAGCAAATGCTCAGCTTTGCTGCTAAAAATTCAATTTTCCTGGTTTTTTATATGTATTTTTGTACCTTATTTTTTATATGTATATATATTTAAAGAAGCTATCAATTTCCTCACATACACACACCGATATTCAGATTAATCTATTTTTAAATATCTATTGAAAGATAAAAACCCAACTCTGAAATGTTTCTCTTATTCTAAAATGCAGACAATTAAGAAAATACTATTTTATTAATAGATATTAAAGAACCTTAAATTTTGGCACAAATATCATCACCTGTGTAAATCTTGTGGGTGGGAAAACTTTCCATATAATCCCTCAACCAGTTTGATCTTGGCTGCAATTTTTCAAGGACTGTCACCCCTCACTGCAGTTGATTATGCAAAATGAAACAAAATTACACGTTTCAAATGATGCTTTTCAGATGCAGCTCCGAGTCAGTTCTCACCAGAACTAAGACAGGTCAGTTGTGAAATCTGCGAGCCCCATTAGCCTGCAAAAACTGTTATTTTTTCCTAGCAACTAGAGAACTGTTTCCCCCCCACCACCAACTGAAGCTACTGATCTTTTAAAACTCTGGAATGTTTGAAGAGTTTGAATTCCACGGTGTATTACACTCCCCAACAATTCACAAAGTGCTGGACAACTGCTATGACTCAGAAACATGGAAGAATCTTGTGGATAAGGATTTTTCCTTAAGATAAAGGATAGTATAATTTCATGACAAGCTGGGTTAGGTGAAATATGAATACACAGGGTTGGTGTGAGAATATTTAGCACTAAATTTTTCAGGAATGGTCAAGAGTTTCTAGCGATTACAGTAAAAAGGGTTATGGTGTAAAACTTGGAAGACTCTTGGAGGTAAAAAGGTACAAAATGGGGGGGAAAGCATGACAAATTCAATGGTATTTGTGTGTCCAGAGAAGGGAATGGAGATGGGGAAGGGTCTGGAGCAGCTGAAGGAGCTGGGAAAGGGGCTCAGCCTGGAGCAAAGGAGGCTCAGGGGGGACCTTGTGGCTCTGCACAACTCCCTGACAGGAGGGGGCAGCCAGGGGGGGGTCGGGCTCTGCTCCCAGGGAACAGGGACAGGATGGGAGGAGATGGCCTCAAGCTGTGCCAGGGGAGGTTTAGGTTGGATATTCAGGAAAATTTCTTCACCCAAACGTCTGTCCAGCCTTGTCACAGCTGCCCAGGGCAGGGGTGGAGTCCCCATCCCTGGAGGAGTTTAAAAGCCGCGTGGATGTGGCACCTGGGGACATGGGTCAGTGGTGGCCCTGGCGGTGCTGGGAGAACAATTGGGCTCAATGATCTTAAAGATCTTTTCCAACCTTCATGATCCGGTGGTTCTAAGACAAGTATCAAACATTAATAAGCGCTATGATGACCACAACAAATGGCAGCCATTACGACGACGACAAATTTATCTTTTGTTTTCTTTCTGTTTTAAAAACACATTCTCGTTTTTAATCCCAAAGTGCCTTTGTAAAATATTTCCCAGGAAGTTCTGCTCATTGCAGTAGTTGCCCTTCAGCTGCAGAGTTTCAGAAGAAAGGAAAAGTTAAGTGCAGGAATTAAACATATGAGGTATTTGCTCAAAGAAAAGATAAAGTATTCTTGGCAGGAAGAGGGGGTGCTAAAAGCTGATTCTTTCTTGCCTTCCCTAAAAGAAAAGCACAAAATGGTAATTCTGCAAAGCATCAGTTTGAATGTGACCCTGTGAATGAGAAAGTCATTCAGAGTTCAGTTTCTTTTCTTAATCAGTGCTACAGATTTTATATCTGTTTCAACCTAAAGTTGTGAGTGTAATTGAAAGCCCATTTGGGTTGAAAAGTTATTGGAAGCAGCATGTTTTAATGGACAAGGCATTAGACATGGTAAAATAACTTGGGATATATTACTGTAGACTTCTGTGACTTTGAGGAAAATAACAGACAGTACTTATTTTCCCTATCTGCAAAATTCAAAAGCGATACTTTTTTATCCTTTGTCATGTATTTTGACATCTCTAGATAAAAGGCATAAAGACAGATAAGTAATATTAAATTCTTTATTTGTGATGAATGCAATTATCTTCACCCATATACTTTTTATGGCCTTTTTCTTTAAAATTGAGTAGTTACAGGGAGTTTCAAAATCCAACTTTATGTTATGCTAAGTGATATGATTTTAGAAAAAGAAAGCATAAAAGATCATTACACTTGACAGATCCAAAGGATAATTCAACCCATCACAAATAGGTGTCTTAAATCATTTATGACTTTTTTTTCCTGTGTGTATCTCTCCATTGACTGACTATAGAAGGATGATTATCTTACATTATGTGCAAAACTTTTCCACAGCTGCAAGAACTCTATAAACACACAAAACCAGGATTTGGGATGAAATCTCACAGCTTTGAGGTTGTGAACTATAGAACTGTAGTGTTTGTATGCAAACTGGAAGCTAAAACACATTAAAAACCAGACACGTGAATCTTATTTACATGTCCACAATCATTACTGTGATGGTAGGGGCGGGTGAATTTTGGTGCTACAAAGTCATATTTTTAATTGGAGGCGTATAAAAGCACACTGGAGATTACAAGGTAGAGTCCTGACCTGTGTATTTTAAGAGTTTATTGCCAAAACTTTATTTTGGCTACGGGTTATTCCTCATAGTTGTCTGGTGGATTCAGTGATCGCTGAGCCACTGCTCAAGGGATCTCTGTGGAATCAGTGTGGCAGTCATTTTATTATCAGGGAAGAGAAGTCAGCTTGATGTAATTATTTGTGAGTCTTAAAAACTGTCTTAAAAACTCCCCTTGCTTTATGTTTTTAATTAAGTTTAAAAAACTTCAACAGAAACACATTTTTCTCTTTTTTATACATAGCATTAGGACTTCCATCCAGCACCTTCCAGTGCCTAAAGGGGCTCCAGGAGAGCTGGAGAGGGATTGGGGACAAGGAATGGAGGGACAGGACAAGGGGGAATGGCTTCCCACTGCCAGAGGGCAGGGAGAGATGGGATTTTGGAAGGAATTCCTCCCTGTGAGGGTGGGGAGGCCCTGGCACAGGTTGCCCAGAGAAGCTGTGGCTGCCCCAACCCTGGAAATATCCAAGGCCAGGTTGGATAAAGCTCTGAGCAAGCTGGTCTAGGGGAAGGTGTCCCTGCCCACGACAGGGGGTGGAGCTGAACGGTCTTCAAGGTCTCTTCCAACCCAAAGCACTCTGTGGTTCTGTGACTTCTCTTTAACACTTTAAGGTCTGAAAGAACCCAGCTGCACATAGGTCGGCATTCACAGGAAGTTCCTCACTACTCAGCCCCAACTCACTTCAGAAAAGCAAAGTAACAAAGAGTGTTCAAGTGAACTATCTGGATGTAAAACCTACACACCAATATATGCATGTAGGTTCCTTTATAAATAAACCATACTTTTCCACTCATTTACAAATATATATAATTGCCCAAGCTTAGAGTTATCTCCCCTCTCAAGCTGAAAAGCTGATATAAATAGTTTTCTCTATGCAGTTCAGCTACTCAAAATAAGAAAGACATTTTAATATTGCAAAAGTAGCTAAAGCCAGTATTTGTTCTGCAGCAAGAGCGTGTGTTGTTTTCTTCTCTACAATATTTTGAGCTGTTATAGAGACATTGCTATATTAAACCTAATGGATTTCAAATTAATTCAGCATTTATATTCTGATCATATTTTCTATCCTATATCTGAAAGGATGCATTCAGCTGATAATAACAGGCTACAGGAAACAATACTGATTATTTGGAATTAAAATGGCTAAGTTGAAGCTATTTTATGCTGGAAGGAGCCTATTGATGCCTTAATTTGCCAGGTGCAGCCAAGTCATTGACACGAGGACCAAGGAGGTGACGAGTCAAGGTTAAGTGCAGCAGGACTGGGTGTTTGGTGATGGTCTTGACTTCCTCATCCTTTCCCATGCCTAGCAGAGCATCCAAAAAAGCTCTGGAAACTTCTTTCTCCTGTTTTTAATTATACCAATCCCAAGGGAGTAGCAGGAAATAGCCCCATCTCAGGCTGTGGGGTAACTCCATGTCACATGCAGAGACAATCAATAAATTGTAAGGGGACACAACCAGAGCCAGCAGGGCTAAATGCTGAAATCTCACAGTAAATGTAATAAATGCCACACACCAGGACTGCAGATATCTCTTTATGTGCATGCAATGCAATGATGTGCAGCCTAAATTAATTGGCAGTGTGAGCCTATAGCTCAGAAACCCCCATGTCCTGGGCTGATCCCCCAGCGTGGGCAGCAGGGGAGGGGGGGATTCTGCCCCACGCAGGTGAGACCTCACCTGCAGAGCTGCTCCAGCCCTGGGGTCCAATATCAGGAGGACATGGAGCTGCTGGAGAGAGTCCAGAGAAGGCCACAGAGATGCTCCAGGGGCTGGAGCTCCTCTGCTCTGCAGCCAGGCTGGGAGAGCTGGGGGTGTTCACCTGGAGAAGGGAAGGCTCCAGGGAGACCTCAGAGCCCCTTACAGTGCCTAAAGGGGCTCCAGGAGAGCTGGAGAGGGATTGGGGACAAGGGATGGAGGGACAGGACAAGGGGGAATGGCTTCCCACTGCCAGAGGGCAGGGTTAGATGGGATATTGGGAAGAAACCCTTCCCTGTGAGGGTGGGGAGGCCCTGGCACAGGGTGCCCAGAGAAGCTGAGGCTGCCCCATCCCTGGGAGTGTCCGAGGCCAAGTTGGACAGGGCTTGGAGCAACCTGGGACAGTGGAAGGTGTCCCTGCCCATGGGTAGGGCTGGAACAAAATGGTCTTTAAGGTCCCTTTCAACCCAAACCCTTCCGATTCTCTGCATAAGCAGGAATAAGGTTTCCCCGCTATTTCAGGTGTGGTCTAACAAGGCTGAGTTCACTGCAATACCCAGCCCTCAGCCTCCTGGCTGCTCCCCTGTGGACACAGCCCAGGACACAGCTGTGGATTTCAGGCTGCAAGAGCAGCACTAAGGATACATCTTTCCTTGGGCGTGGCAGCACTTAATGCATAGGCAAACATTGCTGCTGCTGCCAGCAACACCCAAAAAAAGGAAGTTTATGAGCCCTTGTTCTTCATCTTCATCACCAACATCATCAGAAAGGTGATGTGTAGCGATACACATTTGTTAGAGACTGGAAGGAGGGATTGTTTTTACATAAGGAAAGGCAGATGTAGCTGCACTGCTCATTGTGTTTAGCAATTTTACCCAAAACACGTAACAGTGACAATTGCCAAGGGAAAATGGTCCCTACACCAGAATCCTTCTGCGGACTCACACAGCAATCAGTAATTGGCACAATCTCATTTTCAAGTCAGAAGGAGGTTTTGACATCACTTGCCCTGGCAACCATTATCTGTCCATTAGATGGGAACAAGAGAAGAGCTGAATCACAGAACCATCAAACCCAGTCAGTGCTACCAAAAAGTCACAACTTTGCACTTTTAGAGCTTGTTCACGTATTTTAATTGCTCGGCAGTCCACATTATCTGCCTTTGACCAATTATCTGTACTTGGTTGCACTACTGCCTATTTTCATATTTGTAATATACTGCTGGATATTTTTCAAAAGGTAAAAAACCTCTTTATCTGCATAAATCGAAATACTAATAACTAAAAATATTAAACTTATTATGATAAAACAATTTTAAACTATGCTTTGTACATCAACCTGCCTTGGAAAATTCCATGGCTTTTTTGTTTTCCCTACAGAATACATTTTCACAATTCTTTCTCATCAGTACAAAAGAGGATTTGAAAGTTTCCACTTCAGAAATTGTAATGTTCTCCTATTGCTTCTGGGTTTTTCTCCACCACAAAAGATTTGTAGTCTTCTCCAGTGATGAAGGTCATGGATGGCTTTATCATGCAGGCAAGCAAATAACCAGAATTTGGCCAAGCAGCCCAAAGTCATTTTTCAAGTCCTGCAGCTGCCTGCCACAGAGAGGTGATGGAGCCTGGAGACTTCATTTTAATTAGGCTCTCTTTTCCCTCATCTCCCCTTGATTCAAAGTGGGTAAAAAACTGACCTCGTCCATGACTGTAGAGATTGTTTTGAAATGTTATTAATAAATCACTAATAATTAACTGTCTCAAATCTGCCCAAACATGAACCAGATACTTTGTACTCAGCTAAGAAAAAAGAAAAACAAGACCAAAAAACCCCAAAACAAAACAACCAAAAAACCACACAAAAGAACACCCCCCCCAAAAAAAATCCCCCCAAAATGTAAATCACATTAACTTTACTTTTTAAGGTGTTCTTGCTCCATGAGAGAAAGCTCCTCTTACCCAATAAAAGATCCTACACACGTGCCTGTAAATAAATATCTGGATGACCCTGAAAGTCAGGAATAATACAGTATTTTGTACTGAAACCTACATCTGGTCTAGAAAATCACTTCCCTCGGCTCATTTCAATCACCTGATTATGATCCTTAACACACCTGCTCTACTTTACGATTAATAATGTTTACAACTTCCCTCTGAGACTCATCCAAGAACGGCAAATAGCCCACGGTGCCCACGGACTGGCCTTTCTCCAGGTGCAAGCAATGATCCTTCACCACCATGGCACTTTTCTAGGTCAAGATAAAACAGTGATGTGGAATTGAGCCCTGTGCTAACCAAGTGAAACACCTCAAACTGTTCCCAGCTCCTCCCCACCAGCCAACAAGGGCTGACTTTCAATTACTGCCCACAACTGTAACTGAATCAAGACGAGCATCTTAAAGCAACAACAAAACAATCTACCTAGTTAGGCTTAAACAGAATTTATTTCCCAATGAATTATACAGCCTAAAACTCATGGATAGATTTTAGCTCAGGAACTCAGAAGTGATTTTTTTTTTTCTTTCTAAACCTTTGACTTTGTCCCATCCTGCTGGGCAAGAAGCCATCACCTTCCAGCTCGTGAAAGCAGGGTAGGGAACAGCACTGATTTCCCAGCCCTGGATGTGCAGGCAGGGCAGCACCCCTGTCCCTCACTCCTGGGACAAAGGTAAGCTCCTCACTGCAGGAGATGGGGTTTTATTGCTCGGCTTCAAACTACAGGGGAAAGAAACAACCACAGAAAATAACACAAATGCCTCTGTTCAACAAAAGCACAGAGATGACTAAAGAATATATAAAGATCCAGATAAACACAGACAGAAATAAAGCTATAGATACAGGAAGATGAGGAAGCAGATCCAGAGAACAGTGTCAAGGAAATGAAACATTAATAATGCAATGCCTGTCTTACAGACAAAAGTATTTTTACTCTGAAAAAGATTAGAGGAAGGATAAATAGTTCATAGCAGCTGTTTGACAGATCACTAAATATGCATTACTGGAAGATACTTCACTACAGTGGCAGTGAAATGGAAGAAGAAGCTGATAATCATGAGAGCAAGAAAATGTAGGGATTTCAACAGCTGGACCTTTTAAAAATAATTGGTATTTCATATTTGATTTTATGAGTATAATTTACGCTAAAAAATAAGTATTCATGAGGACATTTGTTGCAAAATTCTCAAATATAACAGATCCGTAAAGAATTATCATTTGAAAAAATAAAAAAAATGCAAGGCCAACAAGCCCACCTGATTTTCAACAAGGAGCTACAATTGCCAAAAGTGAAAGAAACCGGTTGGAAAAAAAATATGCTTATGCCATGCATTAGCCAGTGAAGAAAGTACAGTTTACAAATCTGAGAAAAAAAAATCAGAATCTGGATGGAGCAAATCACAGCCTCTGGAATGAGGCCCTGACATCTCCCAGCAGTTCCTTCACCTTCCCTACCATCACTTTGATTTTTTTTCTTTTTCCTTTTTTTTTGTTAAAAAAACACCTTGCTGGAAAAAAAAAAAAAAAATCAGGAGATGATTCCAGATGACTTCAGGTGTGAGCCAGGCTGTGAATCTGCTGGAGCTGCACCTCTCACTGTCCTCTGGGCTGGTTTTCTGTACCGACCTTTCTCCCTGCAGCCAGGATTTCAATGGCAAAGCTGTGCATCAGACGAAACTGCTGCCCTTCCACTTCCCTTGGGCACACAAAGCCTTCATGCCAACCCCAAACCCAGACTCCAGACTGACTTTACTGAAATAAATACCTTATTCTACCTGGGTATCAAGCATTTACATTATGTTGGTAGTTCAGACACTGGTGAGTGGGAGTAAAGGATTAAACTCCTGTGTCAGTTTTCCCCTGAAGTTGTTTAAATTATGATGAAGCTGTTTTTCAAACCAGACACTTTCCTGTGTGTCTTACACAACGTAATACAACCTCTTTCAAAAAGAGATTATTCTTGTTGTTTTTCTTAATCTGGACTCCTAAATGAAGTCCTCCTGCAGTTAACTCTATTTTACATTATTTTCCTAATTCACCACAGGATTCATCTGTGTGCGAACACTGTTTCAATTTAACCATTCACAATTTGATTTAGTTGAATGCAACCTTGCTTTATTTCAATTTATCTTGTTACAGTTCCAGCTAATGGGGAATTGACTGAAGTTCTGGCTCAGCTGCACAGAAGCAAACAGCTGTAGAGATTTAAGATGCTCTTGCTCTCCAGCTGCTCATTCTGTCCCTCTGCCAGGTATGACTGTCCCTGGAAATTTGGCAGAAGTGGCTCTGTCCTATAGCCCTGAGCACTGTAGCTGACATTGATGCAAAGAAATCTTCACACATTTTCTCTCTTGAATCTACTTAAGAGGCAACAACCTTCAGAGAAGGGGCACAACAGAGCATGGACATGGCCACATTTGAAGGTGACTTTGCCCTGCTCACCTCCTGCTGAACAGCACTGGGTCACGTGGAGGGGGGACCTTACTGAAACTGTCCTTTCACTGACACGAGAAAAATACCCTGCACTGCGATGTCCCAAAGGTTTTCAAGTATTTTGCATAATTAATAGATTTATCTGCATGCACTGGTCTGCTTGAATTCCTTTACGTCACGGAAATTTCATGGATTTTGAAGAACCTTGTAGGTCCCTTCCAGCTCAGGATATTCTGTGATTCTATGACCTGCCAGGTTTGTTTCAGAACCATACCTAGAATTACAGAATGGTTTGGATTGGAAGGGACCTAAAAGATCAGGGACACCTTTCACTAGCCCAGGTTGCTCCAAGCCCTGTCCAACCTGGCCTTGGACACTTCCAGGGATCCAGGGGCAGCTCCAGCCCTCAGAGCAGCTCCATGGCCCCCTCTGGATTTGCTCCAGCAGCTCCACATCTTTCTGATGTTGGGGGTCCCAGGGCTGGAGGCAGCTCTGCAGGTGGGGTCTCACCTGAGCGGGGCAGAGGGGATATTTTCAAAGTGACAGTAGTTAACCTTTCAATAAAGTATCATTAAATGATTTCCCTTTTGAGATTCCAAACAGGATTTGTCTGTGAGCTCTCCTGGGAAGGGAGGGCAGGGTAATGGAGCTCCTCCAGCCCTGAGCAGCTGCCTTTCAGAACTGACCTTTGAAACAGAGCAAAGCAAGAGGGTTTCTACCTCCATCACAGGTCAAGTCCAGGACTAGTTTTTTATTTCTGCTTCCTTCCTTGTTTCCTTGCTCAAGATAGAAACCCAGAACACGCTGGCAGGGGGAAAAGTTTTAGAATAGTCTGCCTGCCCTTCACAAATTTTCATGTTTGGTGGAGTATTTTTATATAATGAATGTGTATCTTTCCCAAGTTGCCACTTTGCTGTCAGATCTCCCAAAAGACTATTCATGGCATAGTACAGGTGATAGCTCAGGCATGCCAAGCATGTTCTCCAAAATCATCCTCCCACCAACACTTCAGGGCTCATGATGTCATAGCAACTACCTAAACTTCCACCCAGCCAGATCTGCCTGGGAGCCCATCTGTCACAACTCCATCTAAAATTGTATGAGTGGCTCTTTAGAGAAAACAACACTGAATGTGAGAGGTAGTATCATTTAACAATCTCATTTTTTAATAGACACGGCAACAGTTTGGGCAAAGTCATGGGGAAAGTGGAACAGAAGTTCCAAAATGCCTAAATATTTTCACACTGATTCTCACAATAGGTAACTCCTGTTTAATGCATCCAATCAGCCTGGTTAAATACTCTGTTAACCACTCCCTACCAAAACCTCCTGATACTACAGCAGAACTCAGGCTTTATTTGATTCTATTTCCATGTATTTACCTTTTTCCCTTAGAACTCAAAGGTTATTTCGTACACTACAAAACACTTTCAAGTAATTACAGGCATCTGAGTGCACTGGGGCCCCGGCATCCCTTCACACTGGAGTCTTGAAAACACTTGCTCTCTGAGGGTTATTGTTCTTTAGGTTTTGCAAAATTATTTATTGCCTGGAGTTTTTCTTAACTGATTAGGTGAAAAAACTATATTGTGCAGGAAAAAAAATCCTCTTTCTGTTTTCACTCATTTGCTTTTAAAATAAAATACATTAAACTTTAATAAAAGTGTTTATTACTGCAATTCTACTCTTAAAAGTCCAAAAGCTAAACCAGAAATCCTTTAGAAGAATCTCAACACCTCTAACATTTTATATTCTGACCCTGCAGGTTTGCTTATGCTAATTGCAGAAGGTTTTGGGAGTTTTGGGTGAATAAATGTTGATTTTTTTTTTTTTTTTTTTAAGGAAAGGTATTTAAGACAGCAGCATTTCGTGATGCTAAGAGGGAGAAATGTTGATCTTATATATCCCCACCTCAGGAATAAATAGTGCTATTGCAAGGACTTTTCTCCGGCCTTTCTCTCATTGCATGGTTTATTAACTGACATAAAATTAATCTCTCCAGTACTTTCCTGTTGACATTAGACTAAAAGTCATAAGAGACTTTCTCTTCTTGCTTTTATCCACCTTCTAGACAAGAAAGACTTCTGGTAGTAGCCAAAATACCTAATGGAAAGCTCTTCACTTGGTTAGTTGTGGCACCTCAGCATAAGGTAAAATATCACATTCCGTGTATCTGAATTGAATAAAAGCCCAGCACAACACCTGAGCTGGGGTGGAACAAAGCTGGAACATCCAGACAGTGGAACACACTGGGATACAAAGGTGCAGATCTTTTGCTTGGGTGCATAAATCCTGTTTCTTAAACGGCCTGACTCACACCCAACAAAGAACCCTTTGGTAAGGTCCATCTGCATAATCCCAAGTTATACAGAGGGGAGCTTGGAGGAGAAAAAAGCCAAATAAACTTCTTACAATGTGAGAGGAACCAGTGTTATCCTTGCATTAAATCACAACGGCGCTCTTATTATGATGGGTGAATTATTTAACAGCCCAGGTAAAAATGGTAAAATGTTAAGGATACTCTGTAGTGTGGGTGTCTGAATATATCTGTATCTATATATATATATATGTATATATCTATTTATATGTCTGTAGGTATCTATATATATACGTGTATATCTATATATCTATGTCTGTATATATCTATATATATATATGCATATATATATCTCTCTAGATATATATAGATAGATATAGATATATATAGATATGTAAAAAAGTGTGAAATCATGCTGAAAACTCAGGTTTCCAAACAATGTTTCACCACACATTCCTCCTGTAATGTCAAAAAAAAATACAAACCAAAGCCCTAGAGATATGTTAGGAGTAATTTGAGTTTAGTATCACCAAAAGGTGAAGAAATTATCTGATTTCTTCGACACATCCATGTCTGCAGATTCACCCTGCAGGAACATCGTTCTGCCCCTCTTTTGCCTGTGCACCCCTTTTTTCCTGGTGCTTTTCCCCAGCTGCAGGAATCAGAGCTGTGGCTGGATTGCCAGCAACCCCAGGGAGGGAGGGAGGGAGGCTGCCCACGCCCTTCTACCACGACAGGCTAAACGGGCTCTCAGGTAAAATGAACATGGAAACTGTTCATGAACAACACACCACGGAGAAAAGCAACTTCTGCTCAGCTTTATATAAACCAGAGGAGTGAATTGAAAATTTAACATGAAAGGCAATTTCCCAAGAAAACTGAAACAATTCTGTGAGTGGCTGGAGGGAGGAAATAGTCTGCTTAGTGGATTAAAAGACTGACAAATATTTCTTAGGAGTCTGAAGATGGACAGCAGTAGATAAATGCTCAGTGCTGTTCAAAGGAGTCAGTTCTTTCCAAACCAGTAAATATGACAATCAGGTATCAGGTTAGAGAC
This sequence comes from Mohoua ochrocephala, assembly GCA_013398855.1. Classification (NCBI taxonomy): domain Eukaryota; kingdom Metazoa; phylum Chordata; class Aves; order Passeriformes; family Acanthizidae; genus Mohoua; species Mohoua ochrocephala. The sequence continues at coordinate 21,244 of VZTA01018826.1, forward strand.
TTTATTTGCCTTATAACTACTTTGAGTGGTTTCATAAAAACTTTTCCTACAGCACAAAAGTACTCAGATGTTGAAGACCAAATCTTATCCCAGTTCCCTTTCTGTCCTGATCTGTCATCACTGAGTTTCCTCCCACTTCAACAGGATGTAGAGGAGAGGGGGAAAGAAACCACAAGGAAGGAGGATGATCTCTTTAGCATCTCTCCACAACTCATCTTCCCACCTGCACTCCTGAACTTTTCCCTGAAACAGTGAATACTTCCACAGAGTTAAGGAATCTTTTCTTCCTTTTGTCAAAGAAAGCAGAATCTGATCTGAAAGCACTTAATTATGGCATTTAATAATTTGGTTTTCCTAAATGCAGAGAGAAAACAGATTAGACACCAGTAGTATTTTTTAACCTTGATTATGAAGGGAAAAATATAAATGCATTAAAAATGATAAATTCTGACTTTGTGGGAAATAAACATCACAAATCATGTCTTCTAATGTTTTGGTGCAGCATTTCAGCCATCTGCAAACCACCTCATAGCCTCACACTGATCTGACTTTCTAACTCGCTGCAGGTTGACATCTATTGACGTCAGACTTTATAAATGCTTCAATCAAGAGCTCTATAATCCTCATAACTAAAATGTCTTTGTTCTGTTTTATGATCAAACATTTCTGAAAACAGAGCCACCAGTCCCAGCAAGCACTCAGGATGCTCAGAGGTGAGTTAAGGCACAATAAAAAGCTCAGTAATCTCCCAAATCTCCTCAGAGAACACGTTTGTTTATCACTGTGCCTGCAGACTCTTACCCTGCAAATATAACTGGCAACCATTTCTAGCAGACATGAATATCATTTGAAAAGTTTAAAGATGCACAGGAAAAGCAATCAACAGCCTCAATAAGAAATCTCAGGAAAAAAGTCAAATGATTTGGTAAACATGAATGATTGATAAGTCCTTCAGTGGAAAAAAAAAAGGTGGAAATCAAGAAGCAATGACCTTTTGTACCCATCCTTCAAGTAGCAGGTTTTAGAAACTTTTGTATTGCCCATAAAATTAGCTAGAAGATAAATCTCACTATGGTGATTTGCTCTTTATAAGTCCAAAGCCACTGTTCTGAATTGTCACTGTATAATTACTTCAATATAGATAAAGCATGAGTCATCTGTTCTACGCTAACCTTTGCATTTAAATTTGAATTTTATTCCTGCTTATCTTTTTTCCTAAATTGATATTACTGTCTACTATGTTTATTAAAAACAACTTAAAGCCACAGTGCATGTCAAACTCTGCACTGAGGCACCATTTGTTGTGTTATTTTAATTAACATGTCTCAGGGAGATTACAATTCTAATCATTTCTATTAAACTATGTCAAAGTTTTCCCACTCTTACGTGTCGGATTTTGTTTCCTGTTTCAAATTATGCCTTAATACCCAGGAGGCTTTTAGTAAATGCTCTGCACACCCAGGTATGAAACTCAGAGGCACTGTCCTGTTTCTCTGGTAACAGCAGAACCACAGCTAATTAGGCAGTGTCCTTTGCAGGTTCCCAAATTTGCCCACTCTGGATCTCTTCCTCCTGAGACAAAACTTCTGAAACCTAGGAAACACATTCCTAGAATGGGATCAGTCAGAATGTCCTTCTCTCGTTAACAAGCAGGGCCTGGGGCAGGACTGGAACTGAAGGGAAATGAATAAGCAAGGAAGCCCACCACATCCAGAGTGCACTGACAAGAGTTTAAGGTTAAATACTTGGTTTTGTCCACACGTTTGCCCGTGACTGACCACAATCGTCCTAAGGCACACTGGGGCAGCCAGGTGGAACTCAGTGTATTCACACGGCTGCAGGGTGAGCTTCTATGTACAAAAAAGGGTTTCTTTCATACCCTGTTTGGGTCAATTTCTTACAAGGTTTGGCCTCAGGTATCCAACAGTGACTCCAGGCCACTGAAGCAGGAAGAAAAGGCTCCCCTCTTTACACTTAAGGGGGTTGTAGTTACTTTTAAAGGTTCCCTTTTTAACCCTCTTCCTCCCTTTCCAGTGACCCAACCACGGCATCTGTTTTTCCTCAGCCATTGTGGAACTGCAGAGTGACACTTTCTGCTAATCTGAACAAACAACAGGACAGCACTCATGCACCGTTTTGAATGGGATTCCCTTCCTTTTTAAGGACTCTTTTCCATGACTGATGGGCAGGAGCTGACTGGAAGGCTCGGGGCCCATCAGAGCTGTCAGGGTGCCCTGCAGGGAGCTGACTCCGGAGAAAGCTTTGCCGATCTCTTGCAGAGAGAGCAGACAAAGACATGTCAGTCTCAAAGACTCCCACACACCATACTGGGACACTACAAGAATACCTTTTTTTTTAAAAAAATGGCCCTTTTCTTAATTAAAGGCTGAGTGGTCCATTTACTACCATCAAGATACTTTCAGTCTGAAAGACTGTGAGAGTCTGTCAGCTCTTAGGTTTTGGACAGCAGGATGTACTGACATGTACAACTTCACTACTGCCAATTAAATCCATCACTGCTGTCTACCTGTTCTTTTGGAAATCCAAATCAATTGACTGTGCATTGCCTTCTTTCTCTACCCTAGATAAAAAAAATATTTAAGATAAAGGTTTGGTACTACAGTCAGTCTTAAGACGTATCATGTAACTAATCTGCCACTATGGAAAAGCAGACATTTCTCTGCAGATTTTAATTTGGGTCTTGATTATAAGTAAATATCAGAATCATTGAAAGGAAGAGATTGAAGTCTTACCTATGAAAAAAAACCCCCATGAAGTCTTTCCACAAAGCTCAAGTGCTTTACCTCTGCTTTTGTTCCACAATGCAAGACTACAAGAAAAAATCAATTATTGTGTCTCTATCTGTATCCTTCAAACATGTTTAACAAACTCCTTTAATTCTACTCATCTCATCTGTTCATTTAGTTAAAAGCATGGTGTATTTCTACCATCTTAATCACTTCTCACAATTCTTTGCTCAAGTCCTACAACCATTTCTCTATTGTTCGTTGAATTTTCCTATATATTTTGATCCAAATCACCTGAGTCCCACCATAATTTTCAGGATGTTAAATAAGCCTTCATAATTACCTGGCAATGCTGTAACTCTTTGCACAGCTCTCCATACCACAGTGGGTCTAACTTGCAGAAATCAGCAGCAGGGAACTCCCTGAGGCTCACCTGAAGGAGGGTGTCACTTTATTTTGCAGTTTATAACACACCCATAGATTTTTTTCCACTCAACTGTTTTTTGTTTTCCTTGAGATTTGAATGAGGTTTGTCCCTTTCTCCCTTCTGGTGGGAAAAAAAAAAGTGGTTTGGATTTTCGAGTCCCCCACTGCATGTTCAGAATGCCTATTTTGAATATAGAGCCCACCCAGGAAGGCAGAGTTGGAGGAGCTCTTTAGCCTAAAAACTTACAAGTAAACACAAAAAATCAGCTCAAATCCACCAGCTTTTCTTCAGCTGATGCTCCTTTAACATTCACATTTGTTCCTACACCACTCCAGTCCCTGAGAAAGGTATTTTCAAGCACCACTCACACTTGGGAGGCTTTCCCAAGTGCAAGGCTCTGTTTCACCCCCTCTACTTACACCCCTCAACACCAACGGGAGAAAAAGAGAAAAGAGAGGTTCCTGTGTGGTTACACACCCTGCAGATCAATGCTGGACCTGTTAGAAATTTCAGTCTCTCTGGCTCGACGTGCACAGAGTGACAGTGACTGCTGAGCCCAGGTATTTCCCCTCCGCAGCTGCTGAGGTTTCCTACAAACCCACTGAACCAGCCTGTTCTCAGTCTGGGTTAAAGAGCTGCAGTGACACCAAACTGAGGTGGAGGAAGGGTTTCCCCTCCCCTCAGACCCTACAGAGCCCTAAGGAGACCACGACCCAAAGTCTTGGACATCTTGAAGCCAGTTGATGCCGGGAAGATTGGAGAGAGTGCTTGGAATGATGCCACGGAAGGAAGATTTCGAGTCAGCAGAGAGGCACATCTTTGCCATCCTTGTTTGCCTCAAGCCCCACCGCACCCAAGTAGCCAAGCAGAAAGAACAACAAGTACAAAATCAGACAAAATGGTTTTATTGTCTGACACTCGCCACGCAACCTGGCCTTGCTTTTGTCTCCCTGGCACAGGAGGGCACTCGAGCAAGAGGAAGCAGATAAATGTGCCCTGAGATCTGTCCTGGGAACTGGGTTGTACAAATAACATTTGAGAGTTCCTACCATCCCTTTCAGACCTTTGTGGGGGAGTATTTCTCAGGTGAAGAGCTCTCCTCTCCCTAAATTAGACTCTGGATTTAGAAACACACCCTACCTCCTACCTCACCATCGGAACTCCTGAGCACAACTTGGCCAAAAGCCTGCAGAGTGAAGGAGTATGTAAAGCACTTCATGGAATTGTGACAGCTTTCCCAGAATAACCTCTTCACTAATTGGGGAGAGGCAGAATTAGTTTTTCTAAGACCTGAACTGTCCCAATTTTAGCCCAGATTTTGCTAAAACACGGTGTAAAGAAAGAGTACACCTTTGACCAACAGCTAAATCTTGCATTTCAGAAGAGGTTAAAGTAGAAAAAAGAAGAGGGGAAAAAAAAGAAAAACTCATAAACATAAATCCCCAAACCAACAAACAAATAAACAAAAAGCAGCTTTCAGTTCCAAGCATTCAAGACAAAACCCAAAGGAGACATAAAGCAAACACTGCAAAGGCTTCCCTTTAAAATCCGTTTCCAGGAGAGCTGAATGGGGACAAAGGTGAGGGAAAAGCTGAGGAAGAATTCACCCAGGCAAATTCTTTTCCGTCCTTATGCCTCAGTTTGGCCTTCGGTGAATTTGCCCACATAGTCTTCACCAAATCCTGGAAAGTGATGGGACTGTAACACTGTTGGACTCATAAATAAGAAAAATATTTTGATTTTTTTTGTCTGTCACTACTGATCCTGAAGCAGTTTCCAGATTGATGGCTCTGACCTGCACCCAAAAGGTACATATAGATTTTGGCACCATTTCAGCACCAAATTCTTGCTAAGGAGAGTTAGAACACTTTGCTAACAGTGGCAGAGTTTGGCAGAGCCCTGTAATTAATGTCTTGTTGCTTTTCCCTTTTGTCAAAGTAGTCAAAATAATGTCATATGAAATGATTTATTTTTGTTTGTTTGGCAGCTCTCCAGCATTTCAATAGCAGGGAGGCTGCTGTGCTCAGTGTTGATTTGTCCCAGCACATTATATTTGTACAATTTCAACCCTGTAGTACACAGCCAGGCAAGGGAATAACACAAAGTTTTTTAATATTCTGCCTTTGCAACAAGCAAACAACCCAGAAGAGTGTATTTCAATTTTTGCCTGGGGATTAACATACAAATGTTCTGAAAATTAGGGATATAATTATGTGAAGTCAATTACAATTTTCAATTACTTATTTCCTAAGGCTTTATGCTCAGCAATGTTGGACACTCTGGGCTTGTAGTTCCTCTCAGTCCTGCACATCATCTACCAACAAATAAACACCGCAGCCAAATGACTCAAAATAAAAGGGTTTTAAGTATTTTCCAGGTAAGCAGAAGTGAACAGAGTTGTGCCTCAGCTTCACAAAGTATTTGGGGTGGTCACAGGGCTCCTGACTACTCAAAGCTTTTGTTATGCTGGTGACAGCAACAGAGAGCTGAGGATACAGATCTGGTTTTTTTAGGGCTTAATTACAATACAAAATAAAGTTACTGATTAATAAAATCAATATGTGCGAGTGTGTGCGAGCCTTTCTCAAATCTTATTCACAGTTTATAAGTAATAAAGAAGTGAGAGTCAATTAACTGCACTGAATGCAATCACAAGCCCATAAATTCTTTTTACTGTATTGAGTTACAGCTTTGCATACTAATGGATCATATTCATTTCACTTTTTTTCTCTAGAAGTTTCCTCTGCAATGTGGTAATTACATGAATTGCAGCTTTTTTTGTTTGTTTGTTTTTAGTGGCTATTGGAAAAAAGTAGTTCTGAATTTTAAAAGAATCGTTGTCCCCTTGCTTTTAGGAGAATCTCACACCTGTACACCCCTGCATCACACGTTGAGAGGCAGCACTTTTGAGAATTATCTGCCATTTCCAAGACTGGAAGAGACAATTCCAATATTTTGCAGAATTAGGAGAGTCAAAAATAGAGACCAAACTGTGCCAAGGGAAAGGTGACAGTGGATAGGGAAGGGATCCTCAGATAAAGCATCGAGCCTGTCCACGGCATTTTAAGATAACTGAAAACTTCTTGGAGAATGGACAAAGGGGAACTGCAAGCACCTTGAAGAGATATGGGGAACATCCTGTGAGAGAAGATTCTTTGTTTATCCTTCAAAATAATTTAGAAAGGATGGATAATTACACATGAAGTACTGCAGGAGTAACGTCAGTCTCGAGAGGACCTCGGCAGGCTGGAAGAACAACTTTCTGGGGAGGAATTCTACTGAATTCTGCAATTAAATGAGTAGAAGGGACAGGTCATTCTTTAGGTGTCTTGTAGGTAATTCTATGGCTCCTCTAAAAGATGATTAAAATCTGAAGGAAACCTTAAACTATTTCATCTGGATTTTTAAGTTCCATGACAGCAAATCAGCTTTCATTTCTAGGTTACACAAAACAGTTTCCTATCTATTTGTTACTTGACTACAAACAGCAAAGAACTATTTAAATTATGCATGGCTACAAGAATTGTCATATTTCTCAGGCAAATTACCGAATACCCTTCGAAAATCTCTTGAATATCTCTATGTACTAATGACCAAACTCATTGTTAGTGTTATTCCTGCTATTCACCCATTACAGTCCAGTTTTGAAATCTAAAGCGTGCTTGATAAAATGAGATTTTCATCAGTTACCTACTGCCAGCTAGCAAAGCAGAAAATAGAGAAAATGGCCATTTCTATTTCATATTGCTTAATATCCATCACTTTAATGGAAATGAGATAAAGTAGATAATGGCAGTAAGAATTGTATTAGCAGCACAGACATATATTACATATTTCTCAGAGGTACCATTGTTGTAGCATTTACACTGTTAATATTAAAATGTCTCGAGCAGCACAATCCAATGTAACCAATATTATAAATATTACCTTTAATATAAAAGAGTTGAATGAGCTTTTAACCTTGAATTTGATAGTGTTGAAAATAACTTTTATACTTACATGACCTAGCTCCTTGTGAATACCTAAGTACTTTCCCCCCTCAAATAAATCTTTCTCCAAAGCAAAACTTCCTTGCACTATTCTTAGCTGTAATTTCCACTGCACATTAAGTGATCATAGACCTTTTCTGTACTTCTTTTAAGTGTAACTCAGAGGAAGAAATGTCAATTTAGATGAGGCTTTTGAAGCTAATATGTTAAATACAAATAAAGACTCTAAGTAATGTTCCATTTTGCAGATATTTCATTAAAGGAGAGTGTACAGGAAGGTTATCCCCATGCTCATATATCCTGAGTCCAACTAAAACTGTGGTTTAAAATGGTTTTTGAAACAGAATATTTAAAAACAAAAAACAAAAAACAAACAAGCAGCAGGGTCAGGAATGAGGCAAAAATGGGAAGTCTGAGCACAAGATGGTAATGTCAGGGTTAGGAAAAAGGCGATTGTCGGCTCCTGTCTGCAGGATGCTGCAGCACGTCCGAGGAAGAAATGGCAGGGAGAGCCTGGGCAAGGGAGAAACTGAAAAGTCAGACGAGACTAAGATGAGAGTACAATCACACATCCATGCTGGCAGTCAGGAAATTTGATTATGCAGAAAAAAATTGGGCAGAATCTAAAATACAAATCTGAACACCTCTCACCGTGAAGAGCTGGATAACCATGAGGTTTCAATATACGACATAGGTTAGGAACGAAGAGTGTGAAGCTCAGCTGCTTAATCTAGGGACCACTGGCAAGAATTTGTTGTAAGTCAGGCAATCATCAGGTGCAAATGGCACTGGAAGGAAGACCAATTACTCTAAATAAGTATAATCTACCTGTGAATAAGGCAAGTGCGATACCAGGAGTGTCAGGCAAGCACAGAGAGGAAATATTGATGGGATTGAGTAAGGCGGTGAGTTTTCGTCTGGAACGCTTCTTGTCATTTATGTTCAAAAAGAAGGAATTTAAATGAGCAAAGCAGAAGAAAAGGAGTTCGGAGGGCTGTAAAAAGAAGCTAAAAATGCTGGGATTGTGCAGTTGTAGCAAAAGGAAGGCTGTGAAGGGACATTGCAAAACTGCTCTGCTGAAAGATACCATGAAACGGAATGGTGCAGACTAAGATTTAAGATGAATGATGTGGTTGGCAGAAAATTAATCAGGCGTGAATTGACTAGGAATAAATACAATCCCAAACATACAAAATTTCTGACAGGAACAAGACCGGGGTTCTGAAACAGACCATCACAAAGTGTCAGGACAAAAATAACCCTTGATTTTAATGACAATCTTCATGGATTCGGAAGCAGGATTAAAAGACATGTCTGCAATACTGGGGGTCTGGTGGTAAGAAATATAAGAGGCTTCTTTTGGGCTTTATTTCTTCTCTCATGAATAGATGTTTAAGGATACATCAATTGATTCCCAGTGGGGAGCTTTCACTCCCTAAGCTGAGGCACAAACTCCCGTCTCCACCTCGCACAAGGAACAATGGGAAGTCCACTATTGGAAACACAAGTACTGTTTTTATTTTTCATAAAATGATGGAGTGATACCGCAACCAGGGAAGGAAAAATACTCAACTTCAGACCTCCCAAGAATGACATTAAAAAGTTAAGCAGCACTTAGTCTTCTTTAAGGTGTCATTTCTGCTCAGCGTAACTCTAAGACGCTTAATGCAGATGGATGGGCTGAGCAGACTCTGCAAAGACAAGGTTTCCTTCTTTACATCCAATCTAAAAGCTTTTAAAATCTCTCTGTCAGGAACAATTGCATCCCCCTACTACTGCAAAACTTATAATGAGAGAGGATCGTGGGGAAGAAAAACCACATTTTGATAACTGACAATAAAATGAAACACTCTCAATCTGCTGGGCTGCAAAGCCGGGACTGCACATTAACCTCACTTCGCTCATTAAAGCTCTCATCCAATTAAAACAGCAGCTGGGCTGTGTCTGAGTGCTGCCACACTTTGGTGCTGCCAACAAGTTCATTTGTGGTGTTCCTCTGCTGGCCTCATGAAGAACAGGCTCTGGGACAGCTGAGGTTTTCATGGCTTGCAATACAGATCAACTCATAAAATAAAAATTGCCCCTCTTCACCTTTGATACAGAGGATGTGCAGTGCCTGTATGTAAGAAACAAGTCAAACACTCTCCTGATATTTTCCTGATTTATAGACAGTCTGAGGTTTCATGCAATTCCTAAAGCATAGGAGTTCTACGGATAAAACCACTCTGCTCTAAAAAGGAAATATCTGGAATAGGACTCACTTCTTTCTTCTATTAAAGAAAAAGACACACAAAGTTCATAATTTATCCTGGCATTCTTGAAAGAAGGAAAAAAAACAAACAGTTTTATCCACAAAATCATATATTTATCAACATACTAAAAGGAGAATAATTGAATCATCTTCCATAAATATCTATAGGAACAATCAAACTGATCCCCAGGGTGAGAGCCACCATTTCCCAAAAGCCTCTATTCTATGTGTCAGTAAAATTAAAATTCTCCTCACATCACCTCCATTTAGCTCATAGTTTTCATAATGGCTCTAATAAATAGCAATAATACCGGATATTCTCAAAGAACAAACTGGTGGCTTTATTCTCATTTCACAATACAGCCTAAGCAAAAGCAAAAATAAAGTAAAATAAATGCCAGACATGCAGGGAAGACTGGGAGCAGCTCCATTAAAGTCAATAGTTATACATAAAAATACATAAAGCAGGGAAAGAAGAAGAACAAATGTCTTTAGATAATGTATGAGAATCACAGTATGAACCCTCAGCAGAGATTCATCTACAAAGAGAAGTTAGTCAGGAGAACTGATTTTTAACTGCCATTTCAAGCTTAAGGGGGAAAGAATAAAAATTTCCGAGCAGCAGCCTTGTCTGAAGAACTCTTTTGTGCTTAAAACAGTAAGTCCTGAACAATTTTAAAGCTCAAATTATGGAAATTAGCATCACAATCTATTGCTTCTGCTGCTTTCCTTTGTGGTTGGAGCTTGCTATTTAGCAGGACCATCAATTTGGCATCTTCAGTGACCAAAGCGTTGCTTTAAAAAAAATAAGTATTATTAGCTGAAGTATTTGCATTATTTTCAAAACCTTTAAAATGTGATATTTTTTGATGGTTTAACAAATTGTAAGCATCTCTGATCTTCATCCTGAATCAACTCAATTCAGTTGGAAGGAAGGGGAAAAAAAACGGGTTTTTTTGTCAAGACTTTATAGCAAGTTTTATTTTAAAGAGAGGCTTTATGGAAATTTCGTGGTTTAACCTCAGCCTGTAACAAAGTACCATGGGGCTGCTCACTCACTGCCCTGCCCCAGAGGGATGGGGAGGAGGATCCCAAAAATGGAAAACCCAAGGGTTGGGATGAGAACAGATGAAGAATTGAAATAAATAATAATAATAATTGGCGGTGATGATGATGAAGAAGAAAAGAGAGAGGCACGAACCCCAAGAAACACAAGCAATGCCCAATGCAGCTGCTCAGCACCCACTGACCAGTGCCCAGCCCATCCCTGAGAGAGATCAGCCCCTCCCAGCACACTCCCCCAGTTTATAAACTGGGATGACACTCTGTGATATGGAATATCCCTCTGGCCAGCTCAGGTCAGTTGTCCTGGCCATGCTGCCCCCTGGTTTCTTTTTCTTTTCCAAAGGCTTGGAGCAATGCAATTTTTATTTTTTTTATTTTCTGGAGAAAAGCCAGTTCAGCAAAGGAACTGTTTGCTGCATTGTCTCTCCTCAGCTCCCAAGTAACACCCCTGCATGGAAGCCCTGGATTCTTCTCTCTGCTCAATCCACGTCTCCAGCCTCTCCCAGTTCTCACGGAGCTGCCCAGTAACAGGGACACTTCCCACTGGTAAATCCCTGCCACAGAGGGTCAGTTACACCAGATTACCCCATGCAATATTCCAGGGAGGGCAGCTCAAGGCACAGACACCCAATTCCCAGTTCTGCCATTTGCCTTTGAGTGGTGCTGTGCAGGTCACACCACCTTTCTGCCCCCCTGAGGTATGAATACTCAATCTTTTATAAAGCAATTTGAAGTCTACAGCTGAAATCAAGGGTCTTTTAATTTTTTTTTTTCTTTACTTTTCATCACTGACCCTTCAGACTTTCTAATTTATTTTGGGTCCACTCTTCATTCCAAGTTTGTTGGCAGAGGAGGAGGAAGTGAAACAGGTTTGGCAGCAGGCTGAGTTACAGTACTGAGCCTTTAAGGAGTATATTCAATTCCAAGAGCCAGGAAACTCAAGGAGTGGCTACATGGGTGAACCCAATCAGTTTCATAAATATATTCCAGCTTTACGGTGCCGCAGATGCTCATCAAAGAGCTGTTTGCTTTTAAGTAAGATTTATTTAAATAATACATCCCCTGAATCAATAAAATGCCACCTCTTGCTGCAGCTCTCACCTAGCAGTTCAAATTATTCAATAGATTTATAATGAACTTCATTGTCCCCAGCTGCTGTTGGGTTTTACATCCTTTCACACCTAATCCTCACCATCTGCACGTTGAAGATTAGACATGATCCCTCGTGGACCTTGCTGCGTGCGAGCATCCAGCTCAGTGGCTCAGACAAATTTCTCTCATCACTCAAACCACATCCCGTGCACCCACAATTACTTCACAGCATTACAGAGAGGCTCACTGGAGTCACAGAAATACATTCGTATTAGTCGGCAATTATTCAGCACCTGGGAGGATTATACTTTTAAATTGCTCGTAGACTGTTAGCACATAGATGCTACAGGTTTTCAGGTATTTTAAAAACGGGTAACTAAGGTTAGTGTCTGTTTATCACCATATTAACACAGGGCCTGCCTTATTACACAGGTTTTAGAATTTAAAATAGGAGTTTGATTGTTCGAAACAATCTGTGTACAAGGCGTATACAAGTACCTTCTAAAGGTCTGTTCTGAAACGCTCATTATGGTTTTGGCATTTCAAAATTTTTTTGCAATCATTCGAAATCGTAGTCCTGGAGCTATTTGAGCAGAAAAACACACAATGCAGTTGGACAACTCGAAATACCTCAGCCAGTACGTGCTGTATAATTCACTTTTCACATCATTCAAAGATACTTCCAGAGCTTTCACTAACATTGCAAAGTTAGCAGCAGCATTTTTGGCTACAAGGCCTTTGAAGTCACCGTTATCTCTGGCTGCAAAATCAAACATTAAGCTGACATATCAGCTGTTAAATGCATTAAATGTTGCTGCATTAGTTGTTGTTTTGGGGGGTTTAAGTTATTTTTCTAAGAGAGAGATCCTAACATCCTTTTTCATGTGAGAACTAAAGCCTGAAGGATGCAGCCCAGCATCACCACCCACATGATCTACGTGACAGCCCAGTTATGGAGCTACTTTGGTACGGGGCAATTTAAGAAAGAGAAACCTGGGGTTACCAAATCAGTGTGTGCTTGGGTTTTATTGAACATGTGTAACTCAGCTGAAGAGGACAGGAAATGATGGTGACACTGCTCCAAACCAAGGGAGTGACATAAATTCAGATGACCAGCACAGAGCCACTGTAACTGAGTCTGACAGCATCCTCTGAACTTACAGCATCTGTACATCCTGTGAGTTCACTGTATGCTCCACATCCCACATGCTTTGGACTGGGAAAAGGGTTTTTTGCACTGGTCTGAACATGGGACCAATTTGATTCCATGTGGATCTGAGGGATGAAAACAATCCTGACTCCTCTGTTTAGCTATTCCTTCAATTATTCTGTCTTCATTATCATTTATTTCTGCTTCGCCAGAGTCCGAGGTGTGCCTTGGATGGGGAGTGAGAATGAAGCCTGTGTCTTAAGAACAAGCTACTATTTAAATTAGAAATTAAATAATGCTCAAAAAAACCCCTATGGGAGTTGTCCCAATCACAGTGTAAAATGAGCAATATTTTAATTTAATATAACAACTCTCTTCCTCTCTAAAAATTCTGGCTCTTGAAGAAGTTTCAATCCATGGAACAGAAATACCAATTTTGTCCAAATGTATTTTCCTTGCTACTTTCATAATAATGAATAGTTTTAAACAAGAGAGAAAAAAAAAGTTGTAATTTGTGTCCTGGAAAAACACCTCTATTTTTGGAAAAGCAATGAGCACGATTATCTTCCATTGAAGCACAAGAATAATAGGTATTAATGATGGCACTTCTGCTAATTTCATAACCCATTCTCGCAGCTGAATGAAGCAGGGTTTATTCAGCGAGCCTCAATGAATTCAAACATTTGAACACCACAAGGTGTTCAGCAGCATGCAGCACATCCTAACAGTGCAAATACTGTATTTTAGCTCAGTGCTAGATAATGGATTAGCTGTACTGGCAGTCCTCAGTAGCAAATACTCTTTAAAACAAAATTAGCCTTTAGAAAGAGTATTTCAAAACAATCAGTGAACCCCGACAGCTTGGGGAAATACAATGCAAAGTCTGCAATAATATATCCTGCAACTGCATTTTATTGTCTTCAGTGATTTTTCCACGGATCTCCTATCCCCTAATTTTAGAAAACAATTGTCTCACTCATCAGTTTCTTGAATATAAAAGAGTCGTTCCTAGGAACATGAAATATGGATGTCACCCCCTCATGTACCAGACGGAGTTATTCTGTCTTAGGAGTAACCATAAGAAAGAAATTAGCGTTGGCACGAAATTCCTGGTTCATAGACCTGAAATTTAACAGGAATTGTTGTAACAGATGGGAGTCTTACTATTATTTGACCCGCACAAAATGGGTCAGTTTACGATCTTTTCCAAAGCCAAGGTGCATCTGTTCAGTACCTGGTACTGCAACATTCGCGGGCAGGCTCCTGGAGCTGCAGTGCCCCACTCCCATCCCAGCTGGGCAAAACTTTCTGCCAACCTCAGCCCTGGATTCCTGCCAGCCACGCTGGAAACTGGTTCTTGAAATGGATCTGCAATTGGGAAGACAGGGCCACTGTTTTTGCACACACACGGATCTGCTGAATGCCAAGGAACTCTTCTAGAAACGACGAGAAAAAATATCCTTGGTGTAACTGCTCCTTCAGAAGCCTCCCAAAGGCAACTGGAGATGGGGAAGGGGAATCGACCTGGCTAAAGGAGGTGAAAATCTGCGGCTGATGTGAAGTGAATGAGACAGCCTTTCTGCTGGGATGACAGCAGATGATGGTGTAATTAAATATTTACCATAATGAGTAGTCACAAGGGAGTGTCCACAAGCAAAACTCGTATTTCCTCCTGCCTGCTTGGCCTCACAGCCCTTACAGGGCTCTGTTAAGAACGTGCGTGTGTGAGTTTAATGTAATTATACACACACACTCTTCACCCACACGCCAGTTTTTGTACGGTGACATTAACATCCCTTACGAATTAATTAAACCTAACGAGACACCCATAATTAAGACTTCTGAAGTTTATTATTTCTCTTTTACTACTGGGAAACAGACCCAAGGAGATTAAGTGCCTTATCTAAGTAAATGAATCTCTAAATTACAGTGGGAACACAGTCCAGGGCCCCTGGTTCCCAACAAATTGACTCCTTAAACACTGAAGACTTTGCGCATGGGCATTAAACAAATTGTCTCAGTTTAGCTGTCAATGGATCCTCTTCCGGATGAAAAATTATTTCTGGAATTAGATATCAGCCATGTTGTGAATCTTTCCCTTAAAAAATTAAATCAGTCCAACACCTCTCTGAACTTCTAATTGTGAGTGTTGGCTTTTAGATGACTTTTAACAACCATTGTCCATTTATGTTCACTTCTGTGAGATGCAGGAACAGGGCCTTTACGAAGCCTGAAACATTACTGAAATGCTTTTGCAGACTGAGAAACACATTAGATAAATTGTGTTTTCTATCATCAGGCTGTCTGATCAATTAAGACAGGAGCACATACCAGCATCGAGGCATCATCTGGTTACTTTTCAACCTTCAGCTATACAGGATTTGGTAAAAAGCAACAAGATTTTAGGGAATGCTTCCTCTTCTGGATCACAAATAAACACTAACAGAAGTTCTGAAACATGACCTTGAGGCGGCCTTCATTTTCAAAGACCATTTCTAACAACCACAGAATAAAGTATGGGAAAAAATGCTTAGAAAAAGATGTTATAAGTAATGCAAGTTGCAGGAGTACCTGAAAGGACCTGAGGACCTGAAAGACCATTAGTCTAATGCAAAGTGGCAGTTCCTAATGTAAAGAAGCCGTATAACAACCTACAGTCAAATCCATTAGGAAAACTAATGACCTACTGACCTCAAATCACATTTTTTACTCTCTATTTAATTACAAAATCACTGAAAAACTGCAATTTAAGATCATCTGCATCCAGTTCCTTAAAAAACTTCTGTATGGGCGAGCTCTAAGGAGTCCTTGTGACGCAGACTGTCGCAGGAAATGTCACCTCACCTTTGCATGCCAGAGAACCAGACAGTTGTCTTTTTAGGCTTGAAATCCCTCATTATTGATCCACGGAACATCAACGTGTTTCATGGCTTGTTTGTTCCCGAAAAATAGTAACTAGATTGTGTTCATGTACCACTTTATAAGGAAAAAACAAACAAGCAAAGTGAGACAAGCCTCAGTGCGCAGGTAGGTCAAGACTGCCCAACTTCCACCTTGGAAAAGCCAAAATAAGAGATTCCCCAAAAGCTCCACACACCATTTGCCTCAGCTCTCGTCCAGTCCTGGGAATCCTAAAACTGCAGTTTGACTGAACTCTCGTCTTTCTTTCCCCCCCAGTGCACAAACCTGTTCTGCCTTTCATGTCGCTTTTCCCAATCCCCACCTTCTGCCAGGCAGGTCATGGCTCAGTGTCTCTTTAGCCTCTTCCAGTATTTCTTGCAGAGAAACCCAACATGGTAAAACTCACAATCAATGCCTGTAGCAATCATTCCAGAGAAAAAAAAAATTAAAAAAAATTATACACAAAGCAATGATATCAGCAAACCTATGTTTTGTGGTTTTGGTTTTTTTTTTGGTATAACTGGCCTGGTTTTCCCTGCTGCCAAAGGAGAAACAGGAGGCACTCCACAACCACTCTGCTGCTTTCTTCTTCCCCTTTTACCTTTGGTTGTGACTTCCTGCTCTGCTGGAATTACTCTCAAACCAGCCTGGCTGGAGATGTAAACACAGGGAAACTCCAGAACAACCTCTACCAGCAGTACCAGGACACAGAAACATTTAGACATGTTCCAAGTACGGCAATACCTTGTCAAACACAGCAGAAAATGAGCTGGGAATCAGCCTTCAAGATACCTGAACCAAAAAAAGATGAAAGCTGGTCAAACACTGGTTAGTTATCACAAAGAATTGAAAATGTCAGTCACACGGGAACCTGTGGACAGGTGATACCTTTTCCCACGCCTAAAAATGACAGATAAAAAGGAAACATCCACAAAGGAGGATTGTATTTACTCAACTCTCCAACCTTGATTGAAAAGGAATGCCTGGAAGTGCTCTGGTCTCTCTCCTGATCTATACAGCCCCTTGGAAAGGCTCCACAACCACCTGCAGACATCAAAAGTTATCAACCACTCCAGCTACCTGCTCCCCTCCTGCTCTACTTCAGGGCCAAAATGGGTTAAATGGCAAACAAAAAATGAGAATTATCAAACCATCAATCCTTAACTGTTGAAATAATGAAGGGCAACGTGAACTTTAACTTAGTGCCATAGTCAAGGGCACATTAATAAACACTGTTACACGGCACATAGAATACAAATTTTGGTCCCTGAGGAACTACTGGTTTCAAGGCTGTTTCCATCTGTACAGTTTTCAGTGCTGCTTTCTGGTTCATAGGGAGATTATTTTACACTTAGCCCTCAAAATATTTTTCATGGATTTATACAGTCTCATTGTGAAAAAGCAGGACCAAACAGCTTTCTTCTCTGCCTGATAATAAGCCCAGTTCTGAGCAATATTCTGTGTGTTGAATATTTCCTCCTATACTTGAAACAAAAAGCTGCCAGAGCTGAAGATTTACAAACAATGTGTGTGACATTCTTCTCACCTCCTATCTCACCTCCTCCTTTTATTCTCCTGCCTCATTTCTCTTTTTCTATCTTACTTTAATTGAACCATCTACATTTCTTTTATATCTACCCTCCTTTTACTTTCTCTAGCAAACTACTCTCACTCTCTCACTTTCTCCATCAACTTTCTCTTCCCACCCAGCAGGCAGGTGCTTGGATTGTGCAGATGGAGGGGCCAAACCTCTTGGTCAATTTTATCCAGAACACGAACGAGAGAATGAGAAAAAAACAAACAAACGAAAATGTTAAGTGAGAGAAAAAGTAACCACACTTTACCAAAAAGTAGAATAAATGTTTTTAAGTTGAATGATGATGCTTACACTAAGATCAAAACCACAGTGAGTCACAGAACTGCAGATCCTCCTGTGCAAGAATTAATGCTGGAAACTAAACCCTTGAACTTCCCAAACAAATAAACGAACAAAAGACCCAACAAGATACATTGGTTGCGGACCAAAAGAGCGTAGGAAAATATACTGGGGAAGAGGATTTAAGTGCTGTCAGCTTTTCAAAACAACCCTTCGCTCCATGATCTAGAGCTTTGACACTCCCTGTCTGAAAATTCAACTTATACTGACATTTTCTTCTTTCTCTCTGGTTCAGTTTAGCCATGAATCACCTGTTCTGCTGCTCCTGGGTGCAAGATGCTGTTAACAATTTGACGTCCCTGCCACTGTGCACTAAGCACATTCCAGTGCTTGCTCCTGCTGATTGCAAATGGGACACAGGGATCTCTCAGAAAAAACTATTTATTATGGGATCACAATGCATGGCTACATAGATGCCCTGGTGGCCAGCAGTGCCTATCTAGCAATAAACATCTTAGGAATAAGCAGCTCTGATGCAGAGCACAAAAATCTGGGATGGAGAATTCCTATCTCCTAAAAAATATGGAATTGTCTCCCAGTGGATTCATAATTCTGCCAAAAAGCTGAGCAGATCTACCAGGTGATTTCAGCAAATCTAATTCTTATTTACTTATCTACTTCTGTCTGCTTGAGTTTGTAAACAACTTTGCGGATGCGTGTCCCAATTCTTGTATCGTGTGTTACTCGAATACATTCATAGGAAACCTCTGCCTCAGTTTCCCAGCTCCACCCGACTGCAGCAGCAGCCACCAGCTCATTCCTCTTCACTGCGCAGCTGCTTCCATCACCCAGGTATCACTAACGACCACCTCGCTTGGTAAGAGATCAAGGGTGGGGAAGGTACATGAAATAAATATAGCTGGAGATTTTTAAAAGCTGGCTGAGAGATATTAAAAGCAGATTAAAAAACCCAAACAAACCAAAAACTTGACAGTTGAGGTTTTTTTCTGTCTTGTCGGGGAAAAAAATTGAAGACAACCAAGAGAATACTAATATTATCTTGCTCATGAAGAGGAAATATACGTGTGAAACACAGAGTTAACAGTGGCTGACTTTGCCTCTTTTTATTTCCAAATAATTCCACACTTGGAAAATTTAGGTGTGACTTTTTTTTTCCAATTCCCCCCTAAACTCTAATTAAAAGTCACATCAAAAAAAAACCCTCATTCACTGATAAATATGTGGAAACTTTTAATAGTTACCAGAATAAGTGTGCTAAATATGGATTCAAAATTAAATGCTAAAAGTAGAGCTATTTATCATCCTGCTTTTACTTTCCCATTCACATATCCTATATACATATATACTTTTTTTTTTGGAGGGGGAGCTATATTGCAGAGTTCTAACTCCCATCCTAACAAACATTAATTTTTTTTTCTGAGTACAGCTCTGTGCTAAAGAGCAGGAATGTTACACTCTGTCACTCCACGATTCAGGAGGCATCACGCCATTTGGGACACCAAAATTGTGACCTACACGTCTGTCTAAAATAACAATATCACAGTTTTGAGGGCTGAAGGAATCCAGTTCACCACCCACATCCTTTTATGCTATGACTGTTCTTAAGGAACATCATTTCCCTTTCCCAGAGGCAGCTTCCCAAGCGCTGATGGCAGAGCCCTCACACTGCAGACACCACATGAATACCACAGCGTCACTTTTTGACATTAATAGGTTTTCTCTAACATATGATGGAGAAAATGCCTCATTTCTCCCCATCATCTCCCAAAGAGATGCTAAGTGTCTTTAGTCAGCTGTGACAACGCCACCATGTGTGACAACATTCTCACAGCTTTGAAGGGAACAGGAAAAAATTTCCATAGGCTGGAGAAAGCAACAGCTTCTCGTATGCAAGGAAAACAACCTGCCAGCTAATAAGAAAAATACTTTTATTTATTTTCACACGTAGGAAACTGAGGATCAGGCTTGACTTCAGCAAAGTCATGAGGGATCAAAACACAGGGCAAGCAGTAAAGTTCAACCATGGCTGCTTCGAGTCCTGTTCAACAGTCACAACCATCATCAGCTGTTGATGCTGCTTATTCCATAGGGAACTGGGAACAAACCACCTGTAAGAAGACATCAGGACACACTGGACGTGCCAACCCATCCCATTCCTGACATCCCAGGAGATTCCACGCCTGGTGGGCCAGGCAGAGCCTCTGCTGCCAGGAGGCACATGGTGAAAGCAGATTAAAAACTGATACCAACACGAAATCACGGTTACTGATTACATGATTGATTTTTCATTTCAATTACTGATTACAGGACACGGCCCTGCCTTGGCACACACACTCCAACTCCATCCACGATGGTCCCTCTCCCTTTTACATGCCATACTCTTAAAACTCAGCAGAAACACCTCCAAATTTCAGATTTTGGAATAAGAGATGCACCTATCACATAAGGACGTGGTGGCTTCCCCAGTTCATTTAAACCCACTAAAATGCAGGTATTATTGAGCAACCTGCTCTAGTGCAAGGTGTCCCTGCCCACGGCAGTGGGGCTGGAATGAGATGATCTTTGAAGTCACTTCCAACCCAAACCATTCAGTGATTCCATGATAATTATCTACCTCTTTTCTGTTATCTCACAACTAGAAAGAAGTGCACTCCAGTGCACGAGTGCTATAGCTACAGCTCATTCTCACATTGCTTGTTGTGGCTTTATTTAGTCAAGAAATTTGCATGAAACTTTCAGATGACACACGATACATATGTGCAGACACTTCAATATATTTTTTTTTACCCCATTCCTGCTGTTGTTTAGTGAAACGATGGCATCTATCACAAAAGCAGCAACAGAGAAGACTGTTACAACTCTACTACTAAGAGGCGAAATGTGAATAAATGATCCTGAAGGCAGAGCTTTTTTTAACTGCTGTTTGTCTTGTGACACGGGCTCCAGGCTGCACCAGAAAGCCAGGGCAGATCCCTACCAGTTATTCATCAAGCCAATTTTCTCACGCACAATAACCTATTAAGGTCATAATGAATATCCTATAAAAGCAATTGAAGGAAATAGAGGAGATACACACCACAATCGAGCCCTTTACTGTAGTACATTAAACTTGTTTTCTACTCCATAGGGTATCCACAATTTTATGTCTTTCATCCACAATGAACTTTACAAGCAAGCTAGAGGATTTATCCTGATTTCACTCTCTATCCACACTAACAGGACAGAGAAACCAGAGCACGTGCTGCAGCACATCATCATCTTACAAACAAATCTCTGGCAACTTCAGGAAGAACACAGATTCTCACAGAATTCAGTTAACCTCTTGGGTAAAACTGTATTTCTAAGTATAACTCCATGAATTTGTAGACAACAAACAGGCAGTATAATTTAGCGTTGGCTTTGAAATACACAGAAATATTTTACTGGGCCGACATAGCTCTCGGCACTAACTCTCTGAAGTACTCAGCAATTCAGAAAGGAAAAATTGAGAGAATGCTGGAATTAATTTACTCTACCACCAGAGATGGGCTCCAGCTCTATATATGGCCTATGAAGTTCAGTTTCTTTCAATTCACACATATAATTATGTTCCATTTTTGTTAAACAGACACTGCAGAAAGGGTTTTGTTGGTGGGTGCTTTTGTCCTTTTCTCATTTGTCTTGGCTCACGGGAAAACAGAGGTATTACGGGAGACAGTTACAAGCTATTTTTTCCCCCAAACAAACCTTTACTGCATAAAAATATAATGCAGCTTTTGTTTATAAGCCTTAACAATTTGGTGGCACGAGAGACATTGAATGGATAGAAGGATATAAAGAAGCCAAGCTAAAATCTGCAGGTTTCAGGTACCATTTTAGAAACACAGATTTTTGTCTCAGACACCTTTAACTTCCAGTGGCATTCATAGAACCACAGAATCAACTCCTAAATCACTGCAATACTGGAGTGAATTTTAACATTTGTTTGACATTGCCTGGATGAATTCTCATCTCATCAGAGGCTTCTCCTGTGCTACATTTCCTGATGGCAATAATATTTTAATCTGTGCTAACAGGTGACTGTCAAGTGATGTTACAGCATCCAGGCACGAACAGTGATGGCTGCTCTAAGTCTGTTCCTCAAAGGCAAAATCCTAAATCCAACTACAGCAATGCAGTATCCTCCTGCATGGGATCTACCCTACTTTTACAGACAGGTAATTCCAAAATACCCCCTCCCTTTCTCTACTGTTGTAATTCAAGAGGTTTTTGTTTTTTAATTATTTTTTAAAATTTAGCTAGGAGAATCAGGGAGGGATTAGCCAGTCAATGTTAAAGACAACTGAATAGAAGCTTTTGGTGTAATTTTCACTGGTTCCATCAAGTCATGCATTTTTACCGTTTATTTAGTTCAAACTCTACATCTGATGCATGGCTGCCTTTGATTCAGAGTGACAAGAAAAAAGTTTACTGTTAAAGATTAATCATATTCTTCTGTTCCCACTCTCCTTCTGCTCTTAGATTTAGGTGGATGCATTCAACTGTAGTTTTATTTTCACATTATGAAAAAATCTGGTTTAGATTCCATTTATTTGTAATTTATTCTTCCACATTTCTTACTCAGTAGTAATGTAGGTAATGCATGTAATAAACATACATTTCATTCATTACTTCTGTACTTGACTAATAAACGGTGACTCCACTCAAAAAGTCCTTCTGTTTATCCACGATTCTAAAATGGGTAGTTTGTCTTTTTTCTTCTTTGCTCCTCTCCCCTTTGACATGTCCTTATGGTCACTATCTCTCGATTTAGGATCACTTGGAAAAACTCTGAACTCCTGGTTTTGGTTCAGGGAGCGCTGCTACTTCCCCTTCCCCAACTGCTCCAAGGCACAGCTCCCACCACCACCACGCCGTAAGAAAATGCACCTGCTGCACACCCCACCCCTCACCCGAGGGTCCCGACACCAAGAAATGACATTTTCCTCTTTTTCCCTGGAAGCGTTCAAGGCAGTGCTGGACAGGGCTTGGAGCAACCTGGTTTAGTGGAAGGTGCCCAGCGGGTTGGAACTGGGTGACCTTTAAAAGTCCTTTCCAGCCCAAACCATTCCACGATTCTAAGATTTTCTCTTTTACTTTTGATGTTAATCTTCATTTTGTATAAAGCCTGCTGTGTCAGGAGCAGATCTGTCATTCCAAAACTTACCATGTATTTATCAAATCACACTCATTAATAACAAAAAAAGGAATAAACCCAGTTTTTTGTCTTTAATAATCTCATTCATTTCTTATCTGAAGCTTAACAAAGCCGTATTTTCACAGTAAGTAGCAATCCTTCCCACATGATTGCCATCAATGTCTACAGAATTCTAGCTTTTATTTTAAATGGTATTTAAAAGAGGTTCTGTCATTTATAGTTGCAAAGATAACTGCTGAAACATGAAAGCAAGAATATCAATGCTGTAGCTGCCTCCTAAGCCTGACAGATGCATTGCCTCTGCTGCTGCTCAGAACAAGATGCTGAGCAGCCGTGGTGAAATGAAAAAAAAAAAACCCTAAAAATGATTAAAAAGAAAACACATAAGCAACTTTTCTCACTTTCTGAGACTGACTCCTCCCCACTTCGTGTTGCTCCTAAGAAACTTGCAAAGAAACCTCCTTTCTTTCCTGCTTGTCAAATATGGCAGGATTTCATGATAAAAAAGAGACAATTAGGAAGAACTGGGATTGAAAAAACATTCCTCTTTCAAAAGGCAAGCACAGGGTCCTGCACAAAGGAGAGGAAAGATGTGATCAGAGGGTGATAGCATAGGGTTAAAATGTTTCTAAAATCATGGTAGCTAAAGTAGGCCTCGGGAATGGGAGTGATTATGCATTGTCTTAGTAGAATCGTGTACCCACCTGTGTGTACCCACCTAAATAGCAAATAAAATCAATATATGGGAAAGGGACTGAAAATCATGCTTGGGTGAAAGCAATATATAACAATAAAACAATATCAATTGTAACATATGATTATACAACAAGGGGAGGAAGGTAAAGGAGGACGGATCACCCAGCTTCACTTCTATGTTCACTCTGCTCTTGCAAAGTTTTTTACCCTTTCTGGACTCCCACCAAGAGAAGCCCATTGGCCCACACGTGCTTTTTCAGCTGCAGAGACCTGGCAGGGCCCCTGACCAAAGGATGGGCCCACATTTGTGCTAACTCTACACACAGCACTGCAATCCCTCTGCCTGTGAGGGATGCGACGGCTGGGACACCAAATGGTGAATTGCTTTGGGATAACACAATCTGCCCCACGCCAAGAGCTGTAACTCATCTGAATCTGAGACTTAAATCCAATTCTAAAACCATTTATTTCAACCAAAAAAAAAAAAAAAAGCTACATTCTCTTTCAACGTAGAGGTAATCAGATATCTGGGCTGTATTGCTGCTGATGGGTTTTACCTGATTAAATTACTACTGGGAGGATAAAAGTATTGGTAAGCTCAGAGTGCTGAAGCAGTGCAAGACATAAAAATAACGTGCATCAGCACAATCCTGACAGTCAAGGGGTTAATTGCAATGCTAGAATGAAACATATAAAACTAATCACTATTTATTGTCAATTATTTGCAAATGAGTAGATAAACAAAGTAAATGGATGTGGCATTTCCCTTTCAATAAACTAAATACTGAAAACCATGTCACCAGCAATTAGACAAATTAGCTGTATATTAAGTGAATGGAGTAAATAGAAAAGTATAAAACACAATGCATCTTTTTAAAGAGTGAGAAACTTCGTTTCTGACTAGAGGAATGGGCAACAGTGGAATTTGAATTGAGAAAGCCTCAGTTCTACAATTACATCAACCTTTACTGCAGCTCCACAGAGTTAAGTTATTGCCCTGGGATTGACTAAACCTTTCTCTGGAAATGGCCAGAGCATTCCGAGCTGAAGGATGATGCTTTCATGGACTGCTGGTCGCTTTTAATTTCTTTATAGCACATTAAAATATAGTCACTCTTTTAGCCATTTTAACCTTGTTTGGCACAAATGGTTGCACTTGAAATTCATCGACTTAAATGGTCCATGGAAGGTATCATTAAGAATTGCTGTATTGGATTTTTTTTTTTTAAACTTGCAATGCATTTAATTATTAATGTCCCTCTATCATTTATGGCCCATTGTTTTTCAGATTTTCCTCATCTTTCACCTTACCTGTTCCAAGAGTTACAGAAGCCAGAGCAAAGAATTCCAGACACAAAGACACTCACAGTGATCACCAGACCTTGCAATAGTCCAGTGTCTGTACTCTGAGTTTTGGTGATCACACAAATACCCACGGTCAGGCTCAATAACAACCTGAGGGCAGCACTGTCATTTACACCAGACAATCTGGAGCTACTACAGGCTCATACACCATTAAGTATATTTTTCATGCATATATATATATATATGCATTCTTTTATTATTTGTTCTTACTTTAGGATGACCTCTAAGAATAATTGTATTTATGTTTCTTTGATCACACCTTGAGGAATACAGGTGAGCTCGCTGATTTTCAATAACAAGAGGGCCTGTAACCTTCACAGATTATTAATTTTCAAAAGTTTTCCTTGAACAACTCCAGTGTTGTTAAGATTTAAATCTGTAATCTACAAACACAGAACTCCTTTCTGTAAAATCCAACAGCAGAGTGACAAGCAGGACTTGCCTTTGAAATAAAAAAGGAAAAAAATATCCCATAAAAACTATCCCCATTCATCCAGCCAGTAATTGTCTCTTACTCCTATATTTGTCTTTTACTTTATATATGCCAGAAGAGTTTCTTTTGTAACACTGCTGAAGGAGTCAGGGACAATCTGGTTTCTTTTTCTGTACAAAAAGAGAATTGTAAGAAGAAAAACCACTAAACCAAGAGTTGTTTATTAATCTATCCTCAAATCATTACCTATTAGCTATTCCTTTCAATCATTACCTATGATTTTACTGTTCTGTAAATAAAACTGGACCAGGTCTTCCAACAAACCTCTCCCCTCTGGTATTTCCCAGCTGTGCATCAAAAGTAAATTCTTGTTTCTTGTCTTGGAGTCATTTATCCCAATCCCATAAGAGCAGCCCCAGCACAACAACAGTGCTGAGCCTCACCACCATCATCTCCAACATCCAAAGGGAACAGGTGGAGCCTGGGAGAGGCTCTGGAGAGAGTGAAACAGCTGTAAGCAACTGAGATGAAGGAACAGCCCAATTGAAAATATGTGTTGGAGCTCTCAAGGTGACTGAAAGCAGGGAAGTTGAGGTTAAAGGGCTGCTGCAGAGGTGCCCGTGATTTCTCAAGCTTAAGTCAGTGCTACATAAATCAATATAGAAGAAAATACTCCCCTTTTGGAAAAAAATAAAACCCAGCAAACCAAACTCCAAAAGATTATTTTGGAGGAAGAGAAGGGAAGAGTAGAGCTAGGAGCCCAAAATTCTGTATGCTTATTAAATGAAAGCATTTATCTGAAAATATATATTATATATGTCCAGTAGGAAAAAAAAAGGTTTATTACATGCATGAATGCTAACAAAAAAAAAATGTAATTTGTCTAAGACTGCAATTTTCTGTGAGAGTGCTGATTTATACAGATTCACACAATGAGAGATTGTGTTAGGATCAGGGATACATTGACTGAGTCCCATCTCACCGATTTTCTTTCCTGATCTTTGAGGAAAATTATCTGACAGGGCATCATGAAGCCCAGAGCTCCTGGTACTTATGAATACGTTCTTCCCTTCCTGGCCATGCTCTAAACCAATCCTAATTACCATAAAATATCAATTTAGCACTTTCCAGGAGAGCATTAAACGATACAACTCAGCTTTAATACCAAAAAAGCAGAAATACAATATAAAACCAGAGGGTTCAGTGTTGTAAACTCCTTATAGCCTTGGACACCATCTCTGGGCATAAAGGGAGATCAGACACACTGAAAACTCCCCTTTGAACTTTTTAAGTTCTTTATAACTTGTTTCTGATGCTGCTTAATAACCCAAAGAAACAACAGAATCCATTGACTCGCTAAAGAAAAAACCATGTGAGTATGTTAAAAAGCAACAAAGGAGTAAAGACATTTGCAAACACTTTTCATTGCACATCTCTGTACTTTTATGTCTTTCAATAAAGGTGTGTTTTCTAGGGAAAAAAAAAAGCTGTTTTAACAGTAAACTTCAAACTTCAGGAAAAACAACTGAATCTGCTTCAACTTTCCAAATATGACTTTAAGTCAGCATGAATGTGGACTTCTGCATTTGGAAGAACACATGTACGGAACCACCTTAGAAATGAAGTCATGAAAACATTTTTTTTATGTATCCTGATATAAATTAGGATTTAGTTACCAAAAAGCCAGCAGAGAGTAGCAGTACCCAGTTATCCACAACAGTTCAGAACCGTGCCCATTATGTACATTTTTTATACCTGCACAAGGAAGTGTGGAAATGAAACTTGTCCCCTGACTTTTTAACAAATGCATTTTCATTTTCAGTCTCCTCTTCCTTTATAAGCCGTGATTTAGCTCAGGCTGGGGAAGCGTTCTAGGGAAACATCACTTCACACTTGTTCCATGGATTACATCTCCTCCTAGACACCTCCTGTTGCCTGGGCTGTTCTATGTTTTCAGAAAGTCGTGGGAATCTTATTAGAAACTGTTTTCCAAGGAATCCGTGCAATTCATTGGGCATACTGAATCGTAGAAAAAAAGAAAGTCTAGTTCACCAGGTTTCTGCCAGAGCTGGGAATACAGAAGCAGCAGCTTCCATGGGTGTACATATATTTATATGTGTATATATAGATTTAGGTCTGATAATTCAGTACGAGCAGAACAGAATGTATTTTCTATATAGGAAGCAAAAAAATCAAAACAAAAGTATGGAATAGCCAAGAATAGTCCTAAAATTTCTGCACGGTAACAGAGAAACCAAAGCTTTCAAAGTCAAATAAGAACAACTTTTACAGGACACTTTTCTGTTTATGCATTCAATGCCTTGTCCACACAGAGTTACAGTAACAATACACGACAATAACTAGGTTTGCTAAGGCCATTCATCACAATTTTATAAGAAAATAAAGCTCTAATCCTTCGTGTCCTCAGTGAAGAGCACGTAAACTATGTATTTATTGCTGGGATTTCTTCTCTAAATAACTAATCCACACTGAATAATCAACACAGAATTACAGTCAGCAATCCAGACCACCGACAGAGCCTCTCCTTCCACTTTTAATTTCCAAAATTTCATTCATTTGGGCCATTATTGCTCTGTTACCTCCATTTATGTTTTCTGCCTACATCTGGTAATAAAATGTAATCACTACAATATGTTTATTTTGTTTATTATATATAAAACACACACACACACATACATACACATATATATATGTGTATATATATATGTGTGTGTGTGTATTTATACACTACATGTTCATTACTTCACCTAACTGAAATCTTATGTCACAAACTAATCTATGACAAAATATTCCCAGGGGGTTTAAAATGCCCCTGCACAATACTCATTGTAAATGGAAAATTAATGAGGAAAGTTGCTTAAATATTGCCTCCAGTTTCCCAGAGACTTGAGATTAACATTTTTTAAGTGGATGCAAACTCATTTTGACATGTTATGGTCTTTAGCAATAAATAAATCACATTGTTTCTCAAAATTGCTATTAAATTAATCTGTTGGTGTATTCTGAATTTTGCTACAGCACCTGACTAATACAGTAAACACTTACTCCAACTGTATCACTCATAAAATTCTGTTATTCAAGTTAATAAGCCCAGAAATGGTCATAGATATTGCTCACGAGTGTGTGCACAGAGCGCATGAAAACTCCAAATTTAGACAGGCCCTGTATGAACTGTGACACAAATACACCTATACAAACGATAATATAAATAAATAATAGAGTAACTAAATAAATAACTAAATGGAAGAGGAAATGCTGGGTCCAATCCTCCAAGAAAGAAAAAATGTCCAATTGGAGAAGGAAGAAAGTGGGGATTTGCTGTTTCTGATCCTAGGCCTTCAAGCTGTACACATCATCAAGAAATGCTGCAAACTGCAGTAGAATAAACTTAATAACATTTTGATTCTAAAACAGGAAGGCTGATGGCACAATGGTTTCTTGTTACATTACTGGGCAGTTAGCAAGCCTAACTGTACTATATTCCAACTTTGGGGAAAATAATGCAGCACGATATCAAAAGACAATAAGAACCTAGACCCAAACGAAGGACGTGAATAACTCCAGACTCACTGGTTGGGAACAACCAAATATCTTTCCCATTTTTTTTTTTCTCCTGTTTTTGAGGTGCCAGGGGCATCAGGGATTTCCTATGCCCTGAATTCTCCCAATTCTACAAGAAGTCCAATTCCAGCTCACTCTTTTGAACTTCCAAAAGGACAAGAGGCAGAAGAGCTGCTGCATCGCTTGTACTGAAAATCATTTGTAGTCCCTAAGACATTTCAAGCAAATTTACTTTCTCATTATACTTGAAATATATAAAAAGCAAGCAAGCCAGGCTATGAGATCACCAACTAATCCATTCTCCTGTTGCACAAACTCACTTGAAAACTTCTCCCTTTTTCTCAGTTCTCATCTAAATTTTCTTGTTGCTGCTGAAATGTGTTTCGGGGGGCGGGGGGGGGGATCACATGACAGTTCACATCCTTTGGTCAAAATGTGAGATTATTTTCACTTCCAGGGAGATTACTTATGGATATATAAATACTGTATCTTTTGCTTCAGTCATCCAAAACACTGACCGATTGATCTGGTACGAATCAATGATGACAAATACCAAATTTCATGTTTCCTTCTCAAAAAATTACAGTTCAAGTTATGTAGCACATGGAACATCTCACTTTAGCATTACTCGAGAACATCAGAAAACAGAATTTGGGAAATGTGATTTGTCTTCTTCCATTGACACTAACAGGAGTTCTTTTAACAAAGCACTAGAGAACATTTCCTTTCTCTTGGTTCAACTCTTAATCCAAAGTTAACAACTGGGTTTTGTACATTATAATCCAACAAGGGTGTTATAATCAAGCCCATTTTGTGTGTGTGTATGTGGGAGGGGGTATAGGGAGCGTGCTTGGGGCTGAGTTTATTTAAAGGAGAGCTGAGAAGTTTTCTGGTGAAAAGCTCTGTTGATAAATGGTGGTTAGGAGAAGAAAATTGGTTATTCAATGAACAAAGTGGTGTGTAATTTATTTTACTTCATTAGATGCTGAATTCTTCAAACACTGCTAGGAATTAGAATGCTTTGAAACTAATTATTGTAAGTACATTTAATCATAGCTTTGAAGTTACTTTCAACATAGCATGTTCTTTTTGATTAAATTATATCTTTCTGCCATTCTACTACAAGTGCCCAGTTCAAGGGCAGAAGAGGATAAAAAAAAAAAACAACAAACCTTTCAAAAGTCATAAATAAAAACAACAATAATTTTGCTCTGTTTTTTTCTGAAATATTTCCCCAACCTCCTACTGCTACGAGTGCACCAGTTCCTGCAGAAACTTGAGTACAATTTTGAATACATAAAAATTATCATAAAATTAAACAATTATGTTATTATATAGGGTACAAATAATTTCAAGCAGAGAAGCAGAATAGCAGGGAGCACAATGATGAAATAAAATGCACTTGCAAGGTGCATGGATTTTTTTGAGCAAAGATTAAAGGAGTTCAATACACTCTCTCTCTCACCCTTGCTTCCTTGGACATATAGTACTGGTCATTCAAGCTCTCAGTTGTGTGATATTTCTCTTTATCATGATAAATGATGGCTGAAAGGAGCAATTTTGGTTCAAGCCCGCCTCCTGCTTGAAAGAAAATTTTGGTTCAGTGATTTAAGCAAGGCAAGCACCATGAATCTCCTCTCTGTTCCCAAGCTTGACTTGGACACGAGCACCTGGAAATTGGCTCGGTCCGATGAAAGAACGCGAATGCAGCTTCAGGGAGCTTTGCTGATCTCAGTGATTCCCTGTCACCTTCCCTATTTTCAAATGTGCATCTTGTACTTCATTGAGTTCACTGGATTTCAATTGGTTCTGTGCAGCTCAAAGTGAAGACAAAGAATGTTTTTATGCTCTTCTGAGTATTTTTTTCTCTTTTCTTTTGCAATGTAAAGCACCAATACAATAATGCAGGACTATGCATTACTTTAAGTAAGTCCCACCCCTGGAAGTGTTCAAGGCCAGGCTGGATGGGGCTTGGAGCCACCTGGGATAGCGGAAGGTGTCCCTGCCCATGGCAGGGGGTGGAACTCGATGACATTTAAGGTCCCTTTCAACCCAAACCATTCTATATTCCATATTTTCATGTTCTCTCACAGAACAACTACTAACCCACTAAAGGAGAGAAAAGCACTTTTTCTTCTACTCTTTCTTAGGATTATTAACTGTCTGCCCAGCTTGTAGCAATAAATGATAAATTACCTTATGGCAGAAATGAATGTATTTGATAGCCTAATGTTATACAGTTTTTGGTATTTCCATCCCTACAACATGGGCTCTTTACTGCATTTGGCTGAAGGGTTGGGACAGTTAACTGGGTAAGATTTATTTTGTAACTCTGCAGAGAAATGCTGCAGCCTTAAATAGCCAAAAAAAAGTCCCACAGAAACAGAGAAACAAGAGCAGATCTCCATGGGCTTATTTGTCTTAGTTTTGTAATAGGAAATAGTAACAAAGCTGTTTATGTGGATCACCAGAACTGAAAGCAAGAGGAAGGAAGTGGGAAAAGGCAAAGCCTGGAGTCAGGAGCTTGTGAGGGCGGTTAGAAATTTCTAGAGAAAAAGTAGGTTAAGGAGGTAAAATAAGCAGCAACACTTCAGCTGATCAAATGGAGATGTAGCAGGATACAAATAACGAGATATCAAAGGGAAATAAAAGAACATGCACTGAATATTATCATCAACAGTGGAGAACAAAAGAATGAGAGAACATCTCTCTCTTCTTCAACTCCAAAGCACAATATTCAACAAATAATTGCAGCCTATCCCCAAAACGTCACCCAAGTAAAAGAAAAACAAAACAACACCTTAATGGCACAAAGCAGTGGTTCTGCTTGTTCCTTTTACTTTCTTTCTTAGTGACATATTCCATCAGGTCTGAATTTGTCAGAAACAGTGATTAGAGGAGGAAAAAAAAAATCTCTTTTGTTATTATCTACCTTAAACTTCAAAGCAGCAGGGACACTGAGTGAAACACAACTCTATCAAAGTGAGCATTTATAATTCTTAAGTTTGATATTTATAAATTTACAAGGCTTTCCTAGTCATGCTGCTCAGAACTATCACAGAAAAGCACATCACAGAAACTGTAAATATTTGGAGGCATCTCGTTCTATTTTGCCTCAGTCTGAGGGCTTCGGTGCGCACAGTGAATCCAGCGCTGGGGGAAAAGAGAAAACCCCAAACGTTTTCCCTGCCTTCCTCCACAGAGAAAGACTCATTAAATGTTATTAAGTATCACTCACTTGGTGACAGTCATTAACTTCAAGCATTGGCCAACCAGTTCAGATCTACTTTTTATGCAGGGAATTCTCTTTAGAAACATCCCACATCCCTACTCATCCTGGCTTTCCCTGTTCCCATCATGTTCAGCCTATCTTTGAACATCCAGGTCACCAGCATCTGAAATCATGGCTTAATCTGTTTTGCACAGGATGTTGATAAACCATTCCGAGCTTCCCAATCAATAAATAAATTTCTGCTGTGTAACTAAACTGCTGGATAATTTCTAAGTAAACTGAAAGACTCCCTAATATTTGAGCACCCTGAAACTGCGGAAGGTTCTGTACTGAGTTTGTGTGGCAAACAGGAAATATCTCTGCTGCAAATATCCAAACCAAATTGCTAAGTAAAAAGTAATTTGAAGTCTGTTTGTCGTGGGCCATATAATTAGGAATATTATTTTAATAAAATTCTAATTCTTAAGCCTTGGATACTTGTAAGTTCTAAAACAGCAACACACGGCTTTTGTTGCGTCCATGTTCAGCTTTTACAGCAGCAATACTGATGTGAAATATGCCACACTACACAAATCTGCATTATATGGGTTTCGATTTCTTTTTTAGTTAACTACAGCTTCTTTACATTTACCATGTCAGCTCCTCAAATGTACCAGTTTTAGATCGCTAAATGTAGCGATTGTGTACTTGTAAATCACAGTCAGGTTCAACACAAAACTGAACTTAGGAAATTTATGGTTATTCCTGGACATTTTTCTTAAAGCCTCTATAAATATATTCTCTTCAATTTGCTTTGTTTCCCTTGGATTATTGTGCAGGAAAACAGGGTGAGCTCTCTGGGCTGACTGACTGGAGTCTTGCTCTCTTAGAGCTTGTGATGCTTTCATTCAAACATTTCCACACAAGATAATAAAAAAATGCAGACAGAGTTGTAATTATGCAAATGTGTAAACTCAGTGACAATGAACTACCAGGGTCCAAAACAATTCCAGAGGCAACGAGGAAGGGAACAGTAGGAAGCTGGACTCCTTTTGGGTTGTAATCTACAGCCAAATAAATGACAATTTATAGACAACACAATAAGGGGTTTAATAGCTGGGGTAATTTTCAATGCATATACATCAATGCATGTAAAAAATACAAGAAGAACCCCAAAACCCGTGAATCTTGTAAAGGCATTTATATAGTGTTTCCTATAATTATTAGATAATAATAATAACAGTAACAATTGTTTTATTAGTTTTATTATTAATGCTGTCACATATTCAAAATTATCTAAATTATTCTGATCTGAATTTTCATCTTAATTCCTTATTAACTGCAAGGCTTCCTTCAATATTTTGCAAATTCTAAGTCATCACATTTCATATATCAGTCAGCACTGTTATAGTCAGAGGTTTCATTTCCCACCATAATCATAATTGGACTGCAAATCTGCATAACTAATCTTGCAGAGAATTGTCAATACATCAATAAAAGTAATAGAAGAGACCTCCAGTGGGAAGAAAAAAGAGAAAAAAGAAGAGCATGCAAAATATTTAAATTCTTATTATGGGAGGAATTCATTTTTAATTTAAAAATATTTTTTGCTAATCTATCACACTCTTTGATATTCAATTTGCTCTACCAAATGGCGTCATGTAGAGCTGCCAAAGCAAAAGTCACCATGCTAGGAAGCCTGTCAGTTCAGTCTTTTACTCACACTGGAAAGAAAACCATCTTTAAAATATTAAATACAGCTGTGGCTTTAGTCCCACAGTAACTTCATGACTGCGACCTTCATAAAAGACTTGGCAATCTCACAGTCATAGAACTCATCCAGGATATTACAGAGAGCCATTGAAGGTCACCACTGAATTGCTCTGATTAAATTCAAAATATAAAATCAGATTTTCACTGTGCATTTTCTCGTCCTTTCATAATTTAAATTCTCTTTGGCAATTAAAGAATACAAAAAATGCCTTAAGAGAGAGATTATCCTGCGGTGACCACTGCAGGTAGTTTACAATGGGGTTTATTTTATAACAATGATGTTCTGAATAGGAATGTAATGACAAGAGAAAGGATAAAAAGAACAACCAGCAAAACATGATAAAACTATTCATCCTGCTCCTCATTTATCATCTGGGAGATGTCAAACTGACCATGACTGGGTACCTACAGCAAAATGTTTGAGGGATAATTTGGTATGCGATGGAAAAATAAAGAGATTTGGGAGGAATCAGAAGAACTACGATTATTTAAAATTCCTAGTTCCTATAGGGCTTTTACCACGTCTTACCTCACTCCAGCAACATCAGAGAAGGGATCGTGGGCATGAAGTGGTGTTCAAACCTATGAATGTGTCCCACATCCACCCTTTGTGCTTTCACGGAGCTGCTTTCACAGCAGTCTCAGGCACCAAGATCCTCAGTGGGACCAACCAGTGCGGGATCACACCACTGCAAGGAGTCATGGAATGGGTTGGGTTGGAAAGGACCGTAAGGACCATCCCATTCCACCCCTGCCACGGGCAGGGACACCTTCCACTGTCCCAGGTTGCTCCAAGCCCCCTCCAACCTGGCCTCGGACACTTACAGAGATGGGGCAGCCACAGCTTCTCTGGGCACCCTGTGCCAGGGCCTCACCACCCTCATAAGGAAGAATTTCTTCCCAATATCTAATCTAAATCTCTCCTCTTCCAGTTTTGTGAACCAGCAGCCCAGTGGTTAAGCAGAAAAAAAAATCTAAACCTTGCAAAACATAAATAATATTCACCTGTGTTCCTAACATTTTATATTAGGGTCCAATTTGAAAGTAAAATTGAGCAACAAGTACCATCATTTATGAAAAGTAATGTTTTCATTCTAATACTTAATTTTCACTCACCAGTCTACCACATCCAGCAAAAAAAAAACCAAAGTGAAAGAGATCAAGATCAGCCGGCAAGAGCTGATGGTTTCCCACAGTACCTATCACGGGTTTTGCAGTATTTTTCAAAAAAAAGGGAACATCAGAAAGAAGCCAGTTGCTGCTGCTCATTCTCCTCATCATTATTTCTGCTGATCGATTCTTTTCCAGCTCTCACATGCAGGGAAGAAACCGCACCCTTCGCTGCAGAGAACCAGCACTTTGCAGAGTTACGAGAGCCTCCTATTTCTACAGAAAACATCAAAATACTTCCCACGGCAAATGTTCAAGCACTGTCTACAATCCCCTCGCTTTACCAGATGGGCTGTTTGTAGTAGAGCAGGGGGGAAGGAAGAAAAGGAATTCCACCAAAGCACGAACCACGGTGTTTGTGGAACCGGCTGCTCAGCGATGCCCCAGGTAACACACAGCCCTCCTGTTCTAGAAAATTCGGTATTTTTCAGAACAGATTTTGTCATTATTTCTGGGACGTGTTTCTGTGGAGGAAAGAATCACAGGGAACCTCTGGTCTACTGCTGTCAACAATTTTCATGCACAAAGAAGAACATATTGATCTGCACTTTCAATCTGGCCTGGTAGCTAATGTCTAATACCTAGCTGTGACTGTTTAGGTACATTATCTAATAATGACCAGGGATTTAAGGTAACACTCCTCATTTTTAAGACCAATTTAAAAAAAAAAAAAGTCAGTATGTCATTTTTTAGACTCTGAAGTTTAGACCCAAAACACATCTCACCTGGGGACGGTTCTTCTGCTTCCAACAGCTCCAGCCACAGCAGCATCCAAGCTGCACGCACACTAAAAGGCATTTGTGCCTCCTAAAAATGACTCCCATGATCCCAACACACTCTGTCACACAGAGACAACTTGAATGCTTCTCCATAAGCTTTTGGTGCATCCCCTGTGAAGTGTAATCACTCAAAACACACCCAACTTTGATGCTACTCAGAGTCCGTATATTTGGGTGACTCTGTGAGTCCGTCCCAGAGCCCTCCTTACCTCCACTGCCTCAGCCTCCTTACGCACCTTATGGGCTACACGCACAGAATTCCCAGTTTTCTCAAGGTGGAATAGGCCAAGGGACCTGCAGAAGAGACTCAAAACCACCTAAGTGGACTGCAGATCAAATGTCTCCCGAAAAGGGACATTCAGTGGTGCTCAGTGTCTGGAACAAGTGTCATTTGTGGAAGAAAATAAAGTCCTGTGATGTTGTAAGTGGGGATGGAAACTGCAGCTGTCTGGGGCTCAACAACTTCATCTCTTGGCAAGTGCAAAGCACCTTGGGAATGCTCCGTAATGAGCCCAAGCAAGAGACAGGCCAGCAAAGTCGTACTAAAAATAATATTTTCAGAGCCCTGACATCCTTTGACAATTTAGGAACTATCCGATTTCATTTCTGAGGCTGCCTAAAGTACTCTAAAACTTACTTTTTAAAGGAAACATAGCAAGAGAACTTCAGGATTATTGTGCTATGTCTTGAGCTGCTTCACATCTCACCACCCAAGCTGATCAACCATTTAAAGACACAAGTAACTGCGATTTAAAATCAAATGTTCAAATGTGTTGTCTCTTATCTACTATAATAACAAAATTTGATTTGTTTGTCCAAAGCTGTTTTTCTTTTTCAAAGCACAGCCTGAAAGTACAAAATAACATCAGGTCACTCTTCAGGCTTTCATCCCACGCTGTGTGCTGCTGTCATAAGAAAATTATAATGCTTTAAAAAGGAGTTTAAGGAAAAGCCTAGAATCGTGTCTAACACAAACTCTGCTCCAGAACAAACAGCCCATAACAAGGTTTTTTTCACGTTTTAGCTGTACCTCATTAATAGGAAAAGTTCAACTAATTGGAAAGTCAAATTTCCCACTTTCCTTCTTTACCTATTGCCTTTCTAATTAATTCCTACACCACCTTCTCAACATTTCTCTTTGCATTACTTAAAATGGCAAAATGATGCCTGTGATTGGACAAGTGTCTTTCCTAATACACCATATGGTGAGATACCTCATAGTTTGACAATATTTAACAAGAAAAGATCTGCTCATTTCGGCAGATCCCCTGTTGCCCAAGCCCTTGATTAGACAGCATTTCTGTGAAATTCAGCGATCTAATTAGCCTGTTTGATTATTTGAAATAAAATTAAGTCTCCAAAATTGTTAAATCACCATGTACTTTCCCATCACATTGATTTGCTGCAAGTGGAGAAAACCTCAGTACTTCTCACCTGAACATTTCTCATCGCACAAAAGGAATGACAAATCCTTGGCTCTGCACCAGTTTGCCCAAGCTGAAACACCAGTGACAGCTCGTGACGAGTGGTCCAGACCCTCTTTGAGGAAAGGGGTGAAAGGAGATTCCTGTCCCGTTTGGATTAGGGACAGATTGGAGCCACCTGCACCCTCAGATCTTTACTCTTCCACCTCACAGAGGTGAACACTTTGGGGATGGTGACTCCACCTCTTCCCTGGGGAGCCTGTTCCAATGCTCAATCACCCTTTTAGCAAAGAAATTTTTCCTGATATCCAACCTGCACCTCTTCTGGATCACCCGGAGGCGACTTCCCCTTGTCCTCTCAATTTCTTATCTTCACGCATGCCTGAAACTCAAGGCACTACATCATGTAATCACTGGCAGAGCTTTCATCCCTTGATGTCATCTGCTTAGCAACCACAGAACACCCCAGGGAATTCCATCCACATGATGGAATATTTCCTTTTTTAACAAAAGGGGGATAAAAGATGGTCTGTTCCACATAATCCCATTTTGCTCTTCCATATTAAAATTCTGTTGGACTCACTCCTACTCATGATTAATCTCATTATTCTTCAATTAATTTGGGAAGACCAGCAACTCATTTTACACTACCATAATTATTTCTATAATGCCAGCCAAAGCAAATTACCTTAATACATAACAAATTAACATATGATGGCTCACTTTAAAGGTTTTTCCTCTTAAAAAAGGACACATGGATTAAGGAAATGTAAGGAATGTACCTAATGCTGCAAATGAGTGTAGGAGAAATGGAAGGAATGCATGTCAAATCCACAAACTTATTTTCCCCATCATCACATCCCATTAAACTGCTGGCTGTAACTTTATTACTCTTCCTCATTTTTTTCTCAGGCATCCACTTCTTATTTTGATCCTCTGTTTGTTGCTAAAATGGCAGTAACGTTTTACAGAAATGGCCTAAAATTAAGGCATTGCGCTTATGGCTGCAAGATTTCAATTCCTCCCCCAACATCCTTTTCCAACATTACAAGGAAACCTCTGGAAAATCTAATTTCAAGAGTAATTAGCAAGTCGTATTAAAAACAAATTAAACCTATCCACCCCGATTTGTCAAAATTATTCAGCTGTAGCTAACTCTCAGCCAAAGGCCACTCAAAGATAACAAACTGGGGGACACCAGCACAAACTCTGCATGTTGCATTTCAGTGCTGCTGTTGGGGGCTGTGAATAACAAATAACGATAACAAAGTAGATCCCCTCAGCGGATGCTCACCACGCCAGTCTGGGTCCATTTTCTCTAATTTTAAACCAATTTTAAGAAAATGAATTAGCAAAATGCTTGGCTGAAACAAGCTCTTGGAACAGAATGCCCTCCAAAGGGGTGGGGTCACCATCCCTGGAAGTGTTCAAAAAAATAAAGCAGAACTGGAGCTTCACAAGATGATTTAGTGGCCATGGTGGTATTTGGTCAAGGTTGGACTTGATCATGGAGGTCTTTTCCAACCTTAATGATTCTGTAGGGATTTGAATCTGATTTCATTCTTTTCAGCTTTGAGAAGATGCAAAGCAGTTCCCAAACTGTCCACCTAAATTTAACATGCTGTACTGCACGACTTATCACAACATCTGCCTTCAAATATATTATTCAGCTGAATATGAGTACTGCCTCCACATTTTTTTAATCAACTTATTAAATTGCACCAAGTTTCTAAACATTATATGTAAAACGACAGGTTAAAAAGATAATCATATACACAATGTAGGACCAGAGTATTCTCTCTTTAAGAACAAAATGGTGAAGCTAAATATATATTTGAGGGCTTAGTGTCTCTTGAGAGATGAGTAGATGCAGCAGTTCAGGTTCCGAACAAAGAAAATGGTCAGTAAGAGATGGTTATTTTGAAGCTTGGCCAGTAATCAATAAATTAGGAGATCTAAAATAGGATAATCAGGTTGGACATTTAAAATGAACAACAATAATTACTACTTCATACAGTATCTAATTAAATTCAGAAACTCATTGTTGCAGGGAAGCTCAAACATATGAGTGGGTTCAATAAGTCTTTAGCAAAAATACTGGATTATGGGTCCACAGATGGCTATTAAAGCAGCGATTCAGATGCTAATTTCAACTCAGGAAGTTTCTAAATCACAGCCTGTGGAAGCTCGGAAGATACCGCAGGGAAAAGCTCATGCCACACTTTTCGTGCTCCTCGTACTCTTCGTTAAACAACTCTTACTGGACAGGGAGCTGAAGGTCTCATCTGATCCACTCTAGCTGTGTCCTAGTCTTACTTATTGCACGAGTTTCTCTCTTAAAAATAAATCTGCTTAAAAAGAAATTGGCTTTTGTTTTTATCTTTGGACTTAGCAAATGAGCAAACATTCGCTGCTTCATTTGACAGGTGGATACGAAGTTCAGCATTTCCCCAAAAGTTTCAAGCACAGACTTGTTTACCCCTGTGGGACACTCCTGGCTCGTGTGCCGCTGTATTCTAAGAGACCTAAAGATCATTTGAAATGGAAATATCTTTCTTAATGTTGGAACTGATACAGAAAATATCTGCGGGTGGTGCTGGTAAAAGTTCTCACAAAATCACATTTGTTTAAGGAATTAAACCATTATATGAACAAAATACTTTTTTTCGAGAGAAGATAACAATCAAAACACAATTTTCTATGAGTAAATTTTTAATATCGCAAAATTTCAGTACTTTATCTGTGTGATTAAATTCTCTGGTTAAGATGGCAAAATAATTACTCATCAAGCCCAGGAAAGTGCTTTTTTCTGCATGCATACTCCTGTGACAAAGTACAATATTTCACTGAATTTTGGAGAAGATTACCACCTACCAGAAAAGGGAGATAAAATGCAGTAAATCAAATTACGAGCAATAACACTGACTTTGGGGGTTTTTATTTAGTATTTTCATATTTTATTTTAGTTTTGTAGTGACAGCTTTTTTAAATGCAATTGTGTTCTTTGAACATAATAACAACAACACCTGGCACTTAGAAATTCAAATTATGTGTGAATTCTTTTGAAAATAAAAATGATTTGATTCACAGGCATCAAGTGGAAACTACCAGTCACAACATGACAGTGAAGAGAAAAATGTTTAATCAGAGGAACAGAGTTATGGTACTTGACTCCAAAACTGGGATGGGGTAGAGATTCATCTACCCAGGTGTTTCCTTACAGATAAAACTCCATAGAAGAACAATTTAGGAACTCCTTTCTCATTCCTTTTTCTCAAGGTCCTCTCCTCTCACACAGCTTCCCGCCAAATTTTTCTCAGCTCTAACACAAGAGTCTTGCTTCACACCCAGAATAACATGAATTTTATTTTGTGGTCAGTTTGGCAAAGTAACACTGAGCCCGTTCAATCACTTCTTTGGTGCCGGCACTTCGTCACTGGCACAAGGAAATTCTTTGGGTTTGATACAATTTTTCAAATTAATCTTGAGACTGGCAAATTGGAGGCCTCACACTCTCAGTAAGTTTGAAGTTGATGTATACTGGTAAAACTACAGAGGGAAGTTAGCTCTTATTCCACACAGAAGAATTTAGCTGACAAAAATTCAATAGCATGAGCAAGAGATTTCCCAATTATCAGCCCAACTCAACAAATAATTGCATGGTGATTAATACCAATAAATCATTCACACTGCTTCAAAAATTTTACAGTAGTAAAAAATGGTGATGAACATTAAAAGTAGAGACAAAAATTGATATGAAGTTCTGCTCCATTCTACTGTTTGCTTCCTGACAGCTCTGTCTCTGTGCTCTCATTCCCTTTTCCTGTCTCAGTTTTTGAATACCTTTAAGGTTCAATTCAAAGTCCGTTACTTTTCCATTCCTTCTCTAACTTTTTGGGAATTTAGACATAAATAAAGACAGTGAAGCAGAAGGA
Source organism: Mohoua ochrocephala (assembly GCA_013398855.1). Taxonomy (NCBI): domain Eukaryota; kingdom Metazoa; phylum Chordata; class Aves; order Passeriformes; family Acanthizidae; genus Mohoua; species Mohoua ochrocephala. Next base: position 62,307 of record VZTA01018826.1, read on the forward strand.
AGCAGAGGAATCCTACTGACTAAAGAGAGGAAAGCCTCTCTTAGGCCTCTAACTTAGAAGAAAGTCCATTTCAGAGAATGTATCTTAAGTGTTATCAGTACTGATGCTTTCTATGCTGGAGAGAAGCAAACTGGGGGAAACCAAAGAATGAGAGAGACGAAGAACAGGTAATTTAAAAGACAAAAGGGCAAAGAAACAGTCAAAGCACAAAACAAGTAATAAACATCAGGTTCTGAAAGCAACAGAGGACTCAAACAAAGCAAGATGTTTCAGTGAAGGAAAGACCACAGCTAAGCTTTTCATTTAAAATGTGAAGTACATACAGACAATAGAACGTGCATCCTGGTCTTCCAGCACTTTCAAAAATACCTATTAAAAGAACCTTGAGCAAGTTACAAGCTGCACTTGTGAAATCTGAAGCTTCATTTTGAAGACTAAGCAAAGACAAAGGCAAAATGTGTTGAAATGCATTACTTGTCTGCTCCTCCTGAACACTGTAATTGTGCTTACTCTGTATTCCTGCATGCAACATTGAATCCCTCAGTCTGCTGCCAGGTTTTCATTCCATATTGTGTATTATTGAAGTGTAAAACTGCTGAATGCGCCCCAGCGCGATTTTAATCATATTATAGACAATGTTCCAAGCTGATGTAATCAAATGCCTTTAATTATGGCAATCAAATATATTATCAGTTTACTACTGCTAACCCATACTGGGTACACAGAGCAGCCTGGAATAGCAGGGTCTGCTATTCATCCATTACTTGGTTCAACCTTATGGCAAAACACCTCGTTCAGTTTAGGGGCAAATATTGTCATAGAGTCATGGAATGCCAGGTTGGAAGGGGCCTCTAGGATCATCTGGTCCAGCCTTTCTTGGCCAAAGCACAGTCTAGACGAGATGGCCCAGAACCCTGTCCAGCTGTATCTTAAATGTGTCCAGCGTTGGGGAACCTACCACTTTCCTGGGAAGATTATTCCAACGGCTGACTGTTCCCATTGGGAGAAATTTCCCTCTTGTGTCTAATTAGAATCTCCCCATGAGTGACATGTAACCACTACCCTTCCTATTTTTCACAGCACTTTGGATCCTGCTCCCCCAGTGTCAAGCCCACCTCACTGATCCAGTCAGCCTGGTGCCAAAAACTCCCCTTGCCTCTTCCACTGCAGGTGGATTCCACCCCTCCAGTCTCTCTTTACTGATTACCTTAGAATAAAAATTACTTTTAATGGAAATGTATGCTTTATATAAATTTCATATTAAAAAAAAAAAAAAGAGAGATGGGTTGTTTTACGGGAAATTCACAAAACAAAGTTATTTATTTATCACGATTCTCATTACGGACAGGGGGAAAGCACTGCTGGAAAGGACTAAGGTGCCCAAAGAGACCATGGAGTTCACCCTTGGAGACAGTGTGAGAGGACAAGGCCCTGAGCAACCTCACCATACACTGAAGGAAGCTTTGCTTTGAGCAGACTTGATCAGATACCATCCACTGGTTCCTTCCATCAAAAGGTATTCTCTCATTCTGTACCAGCACAGTAATGGCAGTTCATAACTCCAGTTCTCTGTGCTAATGTTAGGAAAAAATCTCTAATGCTGCTATTGAGAATAAAATTCACGGTGAGAACTACTAAGAGATCATTAAGTTTCTTTGTCACCTACATTGAGTTTGATTATCCAAATAAATTACAATTTCTTCCTAACCAGACAATCTTTGCAGCACAATACAACACGAGGCTGCCATAGTTACACAAGTGAATCAGTTTGAGGGGGCTGTGAGAGTTGTCATGATATTAGGAATTCTATTTGGGGAAGTAATTATCCACACACGATGCAAATGATCAATCACTGTGAAGTTAGTAACAAATGTGGGGTTTACATGGCTCATTAGTACCCGTGATACAGAGACACACACACTACACAAAGTTTCTTTGTCACTGACAGTCACAAGTACTGCAATATGTTTTTCCTTGACTTAAACAGATAGGAGTTCTGTGGAAGAAGACAACATCCTCTTCTTTTATCCCGAAATAGCGTCAGGAGTCAGGATTCTTTCGTTGGTGCAAGGCTATAAAAGGAGAGGGCTCATCACCTGGGCTGCTCTCAGAAAACCTGAAGTATTGGGAAGGTAACTGCTCCCTTGGCCAGCACCGAATAAAGGCCAGGTCTGGCAGGAAAACTCCAAATGTAGGGTGATACAAGCCCTGGAATATTCACAGGATGAGATCAGCACCCAGTGCTGGGTACTTTTTGCATTTCAAAGCCAGGAAGGGGATTCATTGACAATACTGACATCAAAGGCTGAGTCACTGAGGGGACTCACTCACTGACAAGGAGCTTTAAATACTTTTCCCTGCTGCATTAAACTCTAAGGCTGCACCGTTTGGGAGATCACAGGTCATGAAAAGGCCAGAATTTAAACAGATTGGGACAAATCTTGGGATACCAGCACTCGAATCTAGGAACAGCAAGGTGACTGCTGGAGCATTTACTTCTCTTCTTAGCACAACCACACTCGTGTCTTTAGAGATTATCTCGTTTGTTATTAAAGTCGTTACCTAATTACAACGGCAGCTGTATTTCCCTGTAATGACCCTGATTAATGATGTGAATTGACCTCAATTGACTACTGATTTTTGCAATTACCTTTTAAGTGTGATAATGGGTATGTAAATGTTGCATCTGAACACAAAGTACCTCTTCCAGATCCAGAACAAGCTTCTCCATCAGACATTAGATTCATGTTTTTCTTGAGATGGTTTTCTGGGGTTTTTTGCCCACTGCTGGCTGTATCAACATTAGTAAGCATCAAAGAGTCACAGCACCAGGAGAAACTGAGACAAAGGCAAGACTTTACAAGGCTCGTGAAATCCTAAATTGAGTAAAAAAGAACTGTCAAAATCAGAGCCAGAAAAAATCTAAAACAAGGTATTTGAAATCCTAACTTCTTATTTTTGAGTAGTCAAGATTTGTCCAAATAAAAGTAAATATAACAGCAAGCTTATAATTAATAATATCAGAAGAAATCTCCCTGCCTTATTACTTATGAGTTGGACACCTATAAACTTTACTAAAAATTGATCAGAGGTTAGAACTGTCCTTAAAAAGGCACATTAGCCCCTCAAAGCCCTGAAAAAACCAAAATCCCAGTTTAGATCCATGTTTCAAAGCTGGATTTGGATTTGTATGGGAAAAATTAGATATTGATTCTGGACTTGTATTCTCACATCCAGGAAGGAACATTGCTACCAGTGCTGAAGATGTTACCTGATGTGTACGTGTCAGAAAATTACAAAAGCAATGATGAAAGGTAGTAGCCAAAAATTTAATCTTATGAGTTCAACGGCTTATGAAAGAACGTGCACTACCTCAAGGCAGGAGTTTTGTGCTAAAAGGCAAAGTCTATCAACACAAAAACTTGCCATTTCCAAGCTATCATTTGGCATTTCTTAATCCCCAGGTGACACACTGGATCTCAGAATGTTGTCTGCTGAAATATGTGTAATGAAAAACCTAGGACCGGGTTATCTAAACATGTACTTGGAAAAGTAAGAAACAGAAGTGTCACATTTTTTTTTTTTATAAATACCACAAGACAAATGAAAGAGGAAATGAAGTAAAGGGTCACATAAATTAAAGCCTCTGCAACCACAAGACTATCAGCAACCAAACAGGAGCAGTAGAAGCTTCCAACTTAGGAAAAAATCACCCTGAGAAGGGAGAGTGAACCAGAGATCAGCAGTGGAGAGAAATCCCTTCCAGACTTCTCAGCTTGAGCTGCTTTGGCTATAAAGCATCTTCAGCTTCAAAACACAAAAGAACAAGTCAGGTAATATCAGAGAATTCATGAAGAGCACAATAGCTGATCACTCAACATCTTACAGAATCACAGAATGGTTTGGGTGGGAAGGGACATCAAAGATCATCCCATTCCAACCCCCTGCCATGGGCAGGGACACCTTCCACTAGCCCAGGTCGCTCCAAGCCCCACCCAACCTGGCCTTGGACACTTCCAGGGATGGGGCAGCCACAGCTCCTCTGGGCAACCTGTGCCAGAGCGGGCCTATTTCTCTTTGGTAGAAGAATGCAGGCGACAAATTGCATTGAAATGCACCAAGGAACAATCCAAATGTTGAGAAGATGTATATTTAATACATATTTTAGGCTTTCAAATATTTTCCTCACTAGCTATTCCCCTTAATGTTTGTTAACTTGCTATTTGCTAAAGCACTCCAATATTTGCAGAGTGTCTCAGAAACCTCATTAATCACCTCCTAAAAGCACTAAGCCAATTAGTATGTGTGGCACCCACCAGAAGAGAGCTCTGAACTGTGGTGTCGTTACCTACTTCTGTAATAAACTGCTGTCATCATCATTACTCCTAACAGCGACCTAGTGGAGATGTTTTACAACACACTGGTAAAACACCAGGCTTTAAAACTGCCATCTTTTTAGGAAATTATTTCTTCAAGATCCAATTAGAAGGATTAAAAAAAAGAAAGATTTAAGTTCAGTAAGTTAATAAATGAGTTTCTCAAATTTAAAACTCTCTGTTGTTTTTCTCTCCTCACTAGAACCAGCTAAAATAAAGAGAAACTCATATTTACCCAATAACGTATCTCTTTAAATCTTGTTTTAACAAGCTGCATTGACACACAGGAGATTCATATGCAGCATATCAAAATAAGAATTCCTCTGTTTTGCTCTTTGTGTTTGATGTAAAAATTAAGAAAAAAAACCTTATAAAGCTTTAAAGAGGATGATTCACCACAAAGATTTAATTCATTGAAAGGAAAAGACTACAATGCCTTTTGAAATAAAAGCAAGAATATTAACACCAAATCTTAGCTCTACAGAGAAAGAGAATTTATGCAACACACAGCTCAATAACCATAGGTTACTTATATTATTCACAACTAGTAGCAGCCTACACTCCCATCATAAATTGCAATAAAGCTTTTCTTTATGAGAACATCTCCTTTCATCTCCAACTAAGAATGTAAAAATATACTACCCTACCTAAAATATGAATTGCATCACTTCTAAAAATATCCTGGTATCTATATGTGTCCCTTCACTGGAGGAATTTTTAGCGCTATAACCAGGCAGTATCCCAACAGCTCTTTCAAGAATTAGCAGGAAGAAGAAAGGGGCTAAAATATCTGTTTCACTTGGGTCAGGCAGCCTCACATAGCATCGCACGGCTTCTACAGGCTGCCAGGCAACAACACTGTCTGGCAATTCTTATCTCCACTTTCTGGCAATTCCTATCTCCACTTTCTAAACGTCTGAAATTCAAGGAGCAGAACAGCAGAAAACGTGCATTAATGAGCCCAGCACTCCCATTTGGGTACCTTCCTCCCATATTCCCCTCACTGGTTCCCTGCTCTAACTCACTGGGTTCGATTTTTGAGGCTGTGCATTTAAAGGTTAAACTCTTGGAGTAAAAACAAAACAACAAAGAAAAGGAAAACACAGGAAAATGCATGAACTCGGTTCAGTACTCATGATTTACTAGTAGTAAATCAACGAGTATAGCCCAAAGGAATGTTAACAGGTATTCACTGCTTTCAGAAGGACTTTACATGATTTGAATATTGCTTAGCAACACCGACTCTATTTAAAGGGCTGTGACAATAACATATGTATGAGTAGGTCCAGAAAATAGCAGCTTCATGACATCCATACCAGTGCTTTATCCAGAAAGCTGGATTCCTCTGCTTTGTGCCCTTGCTCTCTCAAGGAGCAGGTTCTCATTCCAGAACCCAAGTAAGACTTCAAGGATCAACGCATGTAGAAGACTTACAGAATGTCACACAGACCACACACTTTAGGCTTTTAAATGCTTGAAAACACAGTTCTAATGAACGCATCATCATTAAACTTATTGTTTATCCTTTGGCAGAAGAAATTCCTACATTACAAGGTTCTGCCCTGTGCTTATGAAACGCCAGAACATCTTTTAAAATGGATAAATTGAAGGTTTGCTTAACAGACGAGATAAACAGGAAAAACAGATGCAGTGGGAGTTGTGTTACTGTATCAGACAATGAAGAGGGGACTGGAGAGGTGACACGGAGATGCCCACCCCAGCCTAATCCTCTCAACATCCCGCTTCATTCCCACACAGCACTGGGCTCTGCAAACACAGCACCAATTTCCCAAAATAAAATAGTGGCAGCAAGTCGTGTAACATCCGTTTATTAAAAACACAACAGGGTTTTGTGCAAAGAATTGGCTTGATCAGCTTAATGCAGTGGAACCGCTGCCTGCGTTTTAGAGTTAAGCCACAACACGGGATTGAAGAGTCCAGCAACAACAACGAAAGTGATACACACATTTTACTGTGGAATATGAGAGCAGACATCATGACAGGATAGAAGAGACGCAGAATGGAGATTTGGGGACAATATTCTCTCCAAGGGGTAAATCACAGGCACGAGAGGGATGAGAACTTGGGAATCGCTGGGAAGAGTTTTTGCAAAAGGAGCCATCTGCGGTGCGGCGCTTTATCCGCCCTCCAAAGCCCGGGATAACGCGGCAGGGCTGCCACCTGCTGGAGCCCGGCACCGCACGGCCACAAACACGGCCGGGAAACGAGGGAAAAACAACGGGGAGGGGCTGCTACAAGGGAAATTGCGGTATTTATAGCGAGAGCATGCAGATAAAATTGGATTAGATTCACGCGTCCGAGAAAAGAGCATCGATGCTCTCTCAAAGTCCTTCGGACCAAATCACATTTAAGGATCCCAACTGCAGCGAGTTCTCTACACTTATCAGGGAGGACTTTTTTTTTTTTTTCCCAAAGGGTTTGGGCAGTGGTCCAAGACACATTAAAAAGATAGAAGAGCAAACAGAGCACATGCTAGCCCAGAAACATTCAACCTACTGTAATGCAACTCAACTGCAAATATCCACCATTTCCAGAGTTATAATACCATGAAAACATCAGAAAAGACATTATCTGAAGTGAGTTTTTCAGAATTTCTGCTGAACGGAAAGAATATTCTTACTTCTATACAAATTGATCAAACTAACCTGCATTTCAGGTCTCAAAAGTAGAGCTTTTCCCAGTAAGACACAATTTCTGAACAAATTCATATATAAATATTGTCTCACAACTAAATCACTGCCACTTGCCTTCCTTTTTTCTTTACTGCTCTGCATCTCCTTCCTTGTCTCTACCTTTTTTATCTTCTTCCTACAATTCCTCTTACTTTTAATGTTTCCATGGCAATGACAGCAAAAGAAAAGATTAAATATGCTTTGTGTATTTCTTTCTTTTTTTACATAAAATTTTGGAAGATGGCAAAGGGAAAGAAACAATATCACATATCCCTCAGAGAACGATGCCAGAGCCAGGCCAGTTACTCATTATGCAATTGCAAGGATTTACCAATTAACAGCTATTTGTAAGCTCATCTTCATAAACATTTAAACTGAGAACAACAGCTCTAAAGACAATCTGTTAAAAAAACAGAGGGAGAGAAAGTAAGAAAGTATAATCCAATAGAGAGTGAAAGTTAAAGCATTTAACTAGAACTCTTAAGGGTTATTAGACACCTTCTGGATAACATCCAAAGTCTATTCCACATTTTTGAATTGAAGTCTTTACATTAAGGCAAAAAGTTGCAGATCTACAGTTAAGAATAAATGGATCTTTGCATCTGAAATTAAAATTAAGTAGGGGAGCCTATCCGACAGCTGCATTTTCTCAACCCTTCTCAAAGCACAGGGCTCTCCTTTAATAGTTCACCACTTGGAGGAGGAATCCTGCAACTAAGCCGCAATCCCCATTTCTCAAGAACCTGCCAGATGCGCTAAAAACCTAACTGAGACCATTTATTGCAGAAATACTTTAGAATGTAGCAAGGAAGAATTCATTCTGTTTTTAAAAGCCTTCTCCTGAAGCACCCATGGATCAATAACAGACATTCCCATCTCTTCTGTGGTAACAAAGGCACCCTGAGATGTTCAGTCCTTAGCAGTACCCAGAGGTGTGTATGCCAATGTCATTTAAAGGGAGAACGCAGCACTCGGGGAGCTCAGAATACAATGCTTTGGTACTTGAGGAAATGGGAGCTTTTCTCTCCTCCTGCCCCACAGCCCCTCCCTGTTGGTGAATGTATTTCCTCTGAAAATGGAAGCTAGGAGACATCCAAAGTATTTTTCAATTAGGTAAAAGTGAATAAATTGTTCTGGTGGGGTTTTTTCTGTGTTTTTTGTTTGTTTGTTTGGTGTTTTTTGTTTGGTTTTTTTTGGGTTTTTTTTGTTTGTTTGTTTTTTTTTTGTGAGACAACAATTTCCCAAATTAAGACACTGATTCTAAAATGGTTGTGTCAGGGTTATATTTCACTGGGAAAGGTAACTGGATTATCCAAAAATTTTTAGGAACTTATATGACATGACTTAACTTCTAAACACAATCCAGCTTTTACTCTTACAAGGAACACAAACATCCAAATCACCACAGTGGTCCCTTTTTAATTTTATTTTAAAATGGTTTAGACCAAAGCTGATTGAACTCTGCCTCAAGCTTTTCTTCTAGATATCCATTTTAAAATCCTTCGGTCTCTTTCATAGACGGCTGAAGTTGCTGCAGGACTTTCCATTTCTTGCCTCAGTATTCAACGTCTGGTAGATGCTGGTTCACTGATATTTAGAGATCTGGTCTATTTTCAGAGGAAAGAGATATTTATATTTCTCAGGGAGTTCAAGTACCGAATATATGGCAAGGCTGTGCAGTATCTGCAGGGATGTGAACCCCAGAAATTCCAGTTCCATGACTCAGATGAAATACTTCCCTTAAGCACTGCTAACTTAGTCATGTAGATATTGTATGCAAAGAGAATCTAAACCATCTTTCAAAAATTCAGATGGGTTGGAAATTATATGAAAAATTGCCTGTTTCTTTCTTGTGCACAATATACATCCTAACTCGAAAGGTTCAAATATCTTTGGGGATATTTTTTCCTCTCCAGAAAAGATCCATCACCACCTTAAGCAATGTGAAATGCTCCAAAGCTTTACTCTTGCAAATCATATTGACCAATAGGTTTTGGGGGTGAGTTTTTTGAGATTTCAAGATTCCCACAAAATTAACGTCATTCTTTCAGATACTTGGGTCTCCCCATACAATGGAGAACACTGATTAACCCTTAAATTCTACTTTGAACCACAGGGAGTTCATACCAATGACCACGGAAAGGCAAGTTTCCCAATGCCACAGTTCTGACGAGATGTTTAAAGCAGCTCTTTATAAGAAAGCAATAAATGTTGGAAAAGTGGACATTACTTGTGACTGATTTCCATTCCCTGTTTACAAGTGCTTACACAATTAACCTACTGACATGAAGATTTCCTATTAATAACAAATCTGGAATGTGTGTGCCAAGGAGTTTATAAGTTAATATGATATATTACTTGATTTGTCTCCAGAAAAAGAAGCATACTGGCACGTTACTGCATATCTAACCACCTATTTCATGTTCATAACAGAGCTCTTATAATTTGAGTAATCCATCTGTATAGAATTTTTTGTGATTAATTCATGTTTTCCCCCATTAAATCCTCAGCCAAGTGACAATACATACTTTTATATGGAAAAAAAATGATCTAAGGATATACTGACTTCTATTTCAGAACGTAATATATGATTTCATGTATTGTTATTCATCACTAAAGTACATTATCCTTTCTTCTCACGTTTGGTGGGGTTTTTCTTCACTTTAACTGTCTGCGAAGGTTATTGCAATTTACAGAGCCAGCTTAATTTTGGAACGTTTCAGGCCTCCTTGCCCTCTGATGTGAGTTTTCTGCAGAAGGAACCACACCCTTCTCTCACAATTTGGAGTCTTCACAGTTACAAGGCACATTAAGGAGTCTGGATTGAAGCCTGTAAACTCTTTTCCTCTAGAAACATGACAGAATAAATTCCCACTAAACAAAACTCTTTTCTTCCAGAAGCTGTTCATTCCCAAAATAAAGCACATCCCTTCAGAAGATGTATTTCTTCAGAACAAGAAGAAATTTCTTCCTTTCTTCCTTTCTTTCTCTTTCTCCTTTCTTTCTTCTCTTTCTTTCCAGTGTGCACACGTATTGTCTCCACTGTTTATTAACTTAACTTCTCTAAGTGTTAAGTCTGCTTAGTCCCCAAAATCTCCTTTTTTCACCCAAGAGCCTGTGTCACACAGATCCCCTCACCCCTCTGGTTACTCGACAGCTTCTCATATTCATTCCTCTCCATTCCCTTGCCACTCAGTCTTTCACTTACACAAGTCCATCCCTTCTCTGCTCATTTATTTAAAGATTAATTTTAAAACCCTATTTTCCACCACAATGCAACTCTGTTCCTCACCTGCCAACACATCATTGCACCAAATTCCAAAGAGACAAAGAGCACAGAGATCTTTTAGGGCTGGGAACACAGACTCCAGCAGCGAGATGCAGCTGCTGGGACCATTCCTCAAAGAAGCTGCAGGACAAAGAAATCCTTTCTCCTGAGCAAAGGAGTAACCAGCTGGGACAGACAGAAGGGAAAATGCCCATGAACAGCCAGAGCAGCAGAGCTCAGCCCAGGCCACCCAGCAGCTTTAAGGGCTGTCAGTCCCACCCGACACCTCGTAGTGCCATCGTGGTGGCAGCAGTGATGAGGACGGATGGGCCCAGCAGGGAAGATGATCATGATGGATCATTTTAACCCAGAAGAGCCAACAAACTGCAAAGAGGAAACTCTCTGAGAGCGAGAAGTATCAATTTGGTCCTTCTTAGGGTATTGCAAAGGTCTGAAGGAAGGTTGGACTTGATGGTATGGGAGGTCTTTTTCAACCTCAATGTTTCTATGATTTCCCACAGAATTTTACAAACAGGGAAAAATCCTCTTGCAATAAAAATGTGATTAATGTCAAGACACTTGCTAATATATTGTCCATAACTCATTCTCATACTCTCACATTTAACCGAGGTGTAAAAGTAAAAAAAAAAAACAAAACAAAACAAAACAAAACAAAAGCAACCAAAAAAAACCAAGCCAAAGATCAGGTGGGAATATACATCAATAAACTAAATACAAGAAAACATTTAGAGAAGCCCATATCATTCAGAAAGACATTGATAATGCAAATTGATAACTGATAATGCAAATGATAATTGATAACCTACACATAGGTTTAAACTGTGATTTTTGAAAACCGTGTGAAGGTTGTCTGTTAGAAATTATTCTTAATGGTATTTGCGACAGCTTAATTTGCCGATTTAAAATAAATATACTCCAATTCCTTTCTCAAATGTTCTTCTCCCACTCTTAAATGGTACAAGCTCATTTAACAACTGGTAGTCAAACATGTTCCAAACTGCAGAGGATTATTGTGAAGCAAAAATAATTCTGCCATTCTAAAAAAGTGGCTGGCAATTAGTGATTTCAGTTGGCCTTTTCTCCACAGTGTTTAGCAGAATGTTATATTTAAGCCTTATTAAAATGTACAGAGATTCTAAAATCTTAAATATAGATTTCCTTGCTAATTCTCTGTCAAAGTCAAATAGAAAAAACATAAATGGGGGAACAATCTTAGACAATAGAAATGGAATGGCCAAGCTGGGTTAAAAAATAAATCATTGTATTAATATACCTACATGGTCTGTATCACCATTTGATTTTCCAGAGGAGTACCCTCTTGAACACTTAGCTTAAACCCCATTTTTACCTAAAAGTAGCTTGAAACCTAACAGGGTCAAGAGAAAAGGAAAATAAACACTTTTAGAGGATATTTGTATCTATTAAAGTTAAGCCATTGGCTTTTTCCTCATCTGAATTTGAACTATCAGCTCCTCATGCATCTTTTTCACACACTAGAAAATTCTCCGTTTTGTCAGAAATATTCTACCCGTAATTGATGGCTTGGAGAACACATGAATGATCTAAACTGTTACCTGAGATTCTTTAAATTATATTCTCAACTCATTTCTCCATCAATCTCATCATTTCTATGTATAAAACCAGGGCAATAAAGTTTAATTGTTCTGCGTTTTCATCGAACTGAAATGATCATCTGATTCTGATTTTGTTCTTCCATATTAACCACACACCAGTGTATCACACAGTGCCATATTTTTTAGTATTTTTTATCAACAAAACAAAGGTAGCGAGCTGGGCTATAGCTTTAGACACGACCAGCACAGATTGTCTTCAAAGGTTTTCCCCTTGGCACGAGGAGTCAGTGAGGGCACAAAACCTCACAGCAACTTCATGATCACCTTTCTGTGGGTTCCCAGGGGAAGAAAGTTTATATGGGAGAAAAAAAAAAGCAAAGAGAAATCCCAAGCTCCCAGCAATGACCCAGAACCAGATTTCTTGGGGCTGTGCAGAGGCATTAAAAGTGAGATACACATTCTGGCCTGCCTCTTGCTTTCCTGTGCTACACAAAAAAAAAAAGAGGATTTAAACATAATCATAGAATCATTTAGGTTGGAAAAGACCTTCAGGATCATTGAGTTAACGCAGCACTGCCAAGGCCACCCCTAAGCCATGTTCCCAAGTGCCACATCTACACATAAAAGCTCTTTTCATGGTGAAGTTCCTTTAGATTCTACAAACTCTCCAGCCCATGTGGAAAAAGGAAACAAAGACTGGATCCAATTAAAGACTCACACTGTATTTGAATTTCTAGACAAGCTGTAAAGGAGGGGAGATGTACCTACCCTGGATCTCTTAGTGCAGTGTTATATTTCATTATATTACTTTTCAGCCCTAAGTCTCTGCAGGTTGCTGAAGCCAGTGCTCTTCCTTACCCTTCCTGCATCTCCTGCACCGATGGTTGGGTCTCCCATTCCCTTCCCCCTTTACTGCCTCCTCCAGTACTTAAGCCAAACTGTATCATAAATATTAGAGAAAAATACAGAGCAGAGAGAGAGTCTGCATCATTCAACAGTGAAGCAGAGAGTGCCTTGTGGAACGGATCGTTTCTGTGGCACAACGAAATGAGGATGCAATGCAATCTCTGGCAAACGGAGTTTGATAAAGTTGCCATTTCTTCCCTTAACTTTGCCCAAACTGAACAACTGCAATAGCTGTAAGGTCTCTCACTGACTATGTGGCAAACACAAAAAATTAGAAACACTCCAATTGTAAAGAGTAGAATAATAACATTAATGTGATTAACTAGGTACTCCTGACTACCCAGCACAGGCATCATCGTTTGCCTTCTGTACGTGCTGAGCTTAAAGGTGGGAATAATTCTCGTTTTGGTGAAAATTTCATCAAGCAAAGACAATCTTTGTCCCTTAAATAAGAAGACAGGCTACATACACTAAGAAATTAATGCAGGAGGCAAGCCTACAAGTCAGTGTGGTGCAAGCATTTGCAGAATAAGGATAATATTTACTGTCTTTCCACATTTTTATGCTGTGCATAAAACTTTCCAACTATTATAAAGAATAACTCAGAGACGAGTGACAGAACAAAGTTACCGGTATGTCTGTGCTCCCTTTTGAGAATGGGTTCGTGCTGTACATATTAATAAATATCAGTGAGATTAAATCAAAATAACGTGTATGGGCAATTGAGCATGAATCTTCTGAATCACCGGAGATTGCTACCATAGTTATTTACAGGAGCACTAAAAAAATCCGTGATTATATTAAAATACAGGTGAAGCCTACGTTAAGGCAGAGGAGGTATAATGAAGATTAAAGAGAAAATACACCTATACTGTTCTTACAATGAACAGATAAAGAAAAAAAAATTACCATTTCCCATTGAACAGGCGAAAATGCTTTTCAGTTCATTAAGAAGAATGAAGTGAAAAACAGGGTTTACACATTAGAAATTCTTCACTGCTTTAAAGATGTTAACAGCAGAAGGTGCATTTCAGATCACATTTTGTGGCATTCAAGCCTAAAAAAAATAGGTATGAAATTCCACTCAGTGTTTTGAAACAAGATTATAATCTCTGATACAGGAAATGAAGAGGAATAAATATATGTGTACGTCTGTTTCTACTTCTTTACACATTATTTCAGAAAAATGTCGTTCAGAAACAAACAATAAATATATCTTAAAAAAAGAATATTATTTTTGTCCCATCATGCCCTGCAGAAGATGGGAAAACATCTGATTTTCAGTTTCCTTGGCACTCTGCCTGCGATCCACACACCTGTCCCTGGAAGAGCTCTGCCTGACACGTCCCAAAGCAGGTAAGACCCCCCATTTCTCCCCATCCCCAGGATCTCAGGGGAACATGTGGGATCTAACAGATGCACTTTGCTCTGATTCCAGAACTGACCTTTCTCTAATAAGAGAACCACAGTCCGTGTTTTAAAAGAAAAGTTCTCCAGGTGAAGAAAACTTCAGGGAGACATTACCTGCAACAAGGACCTAATTAAACAGAATTGATTTCCTCCCAAATGTTTCTCGCTACTTATGGTTTAGGAACCTCGCTGCATGGGAGACTGGAAAAGAAAGAAGGAAAACCCAAAAACCAGTATATTTGAATGGCAATTATTTTCTATCCTCCAGCTGGTTTTGGCAGCTATTCTAAAATGCCAGAGAATTCATTGCACTTTGATGAAGGCACTTGTTATTTCTTAGTTGTGAACGAGACAATTCCAGGGCACAAAGTTCAAAAGACAGCATTCACAGAAGGAAATAATTAGACTCAACTACACTGAGATGCTGTTGCAACTGAACAGCCCTGTCTGGTAGTAGTAGGGTCAGAAATTTAATGTTGCACCATTTGGTGTAATGGCTCTGATAACTGCTTGCTTATTTTCACACCTACAGTGGAAAGTAATTAAAGTAAAATCCTTTTATGTGTAATTAGATGGCAGGACTCATTTAAGCTGAATGCAAGGAAAAGAAGAAAAGTAAAGGAACAGAAAAATGAAGGAAGGATCAGATTTTATAATTAGCAGGTCAGTACCTTCTCTAGTCTGAATTTATTCAGAAAAGAAAATTATTTAGTAAAGGCCTGAGATTTTTAGATTTTAGATTTTTTTTACCTTTAGATTTTTTTTTTCCTTCAAAATATCAAAAATACTAAAGAAGGAAAATAATGTGATTTATATATTTTAAATAGAGCTTTTATATTCTACTCTTAGGAAGCAACTGTATTAAAATAAAGGTATAATAAAGTAAATCTCCTTATTTGGTACCACCTAACAGTTGGTTCAGGCTGGAGAAGAGAAGGCTTTGGGGTGACCTATTTGGTGCCTTCCAGTGCCTGAAGGAGCTGACAGGAAAGATGGAGAGGGACAATTTACAAGGGATGGAGGGACAGGACACAGGGAATGGCTTCCCACTGCCAGAGGGCAGGGTTAGATGGGATATTGGGAAGGAACTGTTCCCTGTGAGGGTGCCCAGAGAAGCTGTGGCTGCCCCTGGATCCCTGGAAGTGTCCAAGGCCAGGTTGGACAGGGCTTGGAGCAACCTGGGATAGTGGAAGGTGTCCCTGCCCATGGCAGGGGTGGAATGAGATGTTCCTGAATTTCCCTTCCAACCTAAACCATTCCGTGATTCTGTGATTCCATTCCCTCCCCTCGGGACGATGATAAATCCTGCAGCACACGCAGAGTACAAACAGGCTGTGAACCACAGACTCTTTTCTGCATTTGCAGGAATTTTCCTTTAACTACTGAATTTAATTTCATAACCTTCCTGGACCTCTGAAGAGGTGAAAGCTTGCTCTGAGATTAGAAAGGGAATCAACATGATTTGACAAGCCATTGGATGTATTTGCCTGTAATAACTCTGGCATTGCAACCTTCAGGGGGACAGAAAGCTGACAGCCAGAGAAAGGAGACAAAGAATGGAGTTCTGTACTACAAGCCAGTCTCTAATAAAAGGCATCGGGGATTTTTATGAGGGGAAAAAAATAGACACATTTCTAAGCATGTTTTAAACTTTTCTCATCTGAAAAACAAAAAACTTTTGGTTGTGAGATATACTTAATGGTCAACATAAAAACTTGTAATAGTTTGAGCATAAAGTAGTCAAAAAGCCCTGCACATGAAGATAATTGGAGTATCTGACGCAGATAGAAAAATTTTTAGCTGTTGGAGGTGTTTTGACTTCAAAATCACATAAAATTGGAGAAGAGTCTTAGAGAACTAGAGTTGTTTTATCCTGGCAATGCCACGTCACCACAAAAACCTCAAAGACTGTTTCGTACTTTTCCTTTTTACCCTTAATTTAAATCTCAAGTAATTTCTTTTTTTTTGTCCTCAGAAATCTTCTCAGAAAGGCCTCAGCCTGGCTCATTGTGCAAATACGAAGGTGCCGGTGCAGAAACATGGAAATCCCTCTAAAACTCCGCATATCCCACTGTCCAACACAGTATTTTATCCTGCACCTAATCCTGGAACAATGGGGAAAACTAATTAAGCAGTGAAGCATATAAAGAAAAGTGAGCAGCACAGCCCAACACAGTCATTACAAAAATCAGAATATTTTTGGATGTAATTTATTTACATATTTTCCACTCCATTAATTTGAAATGAAAATGTATTTATCAAGTCGCTGAAAATCTTTCTCCTTAAATATGCAAATTTATCTTCCAGAATTTCCCAGTCTTGAGTCCCACAAGCTGTACACAAACATTAAAACTCCGAAATACCATGAACTTGTTAAAGGGCAAGTTTTTCCTCAATGCACTGTAGAAATGAAAATGTATCAATTACATGTTCTCAACTATTTTCCATCTATTGAGACTTAAAATTCTTTATATCAGCTTGGCTGAAGACAAGTGTTAATGCTGGGGAGAAATTCCTGAGTAGAGTTACCAGAGGAAACATGAGGTATTCTTAGGAATATAAACGTTGATCAGTGTGGCAGTTCCTTAACCAGAAAAGTTTACAGCTGCATATTTAAGGAGGAGTCATTTATTTCATTTCAATGGGTTTTAACAATGCTGGAATTTTAACTGCATCTTCATATACCTGGGCTAAAAAGGGTAATAATCTGGAAAAAAAAAATAATAATTACAATGCTGCTGGTTTTCAACTATAAGTAGCATAGACTTAATCTTTGACAGAACCTAAGATGCACGAGGCAAAGTGGCAAATTTTTTGTACAAAAAGCCCAAGTCCCTGTCTTGAAAAGTTTCCCAAACAAAGCCACAGGCTTCCTTAAACCTGCTCATAGTCTGTCACTTCTGGTGCTATTCACCAGGATTAGTATTGGAGAACCAGATTATTTGTCTTAGGAATCTTACAAAGGTAAAATTCCGGCTGGAGACAGCAGTCAAAACATTAAGTAAGACAAGAGAAACAGTTTCAAGAAATATTAATTAATATTAAATCTTTAATAAATAGTTAATCTTATGTTTTTAAAGACACAGTCCCCTCCCTCAGATGTAGGCATGGCTGTGTTACCGAGAAACGAGGAAATTACTTCATAAAGTATTATTTCAACAAAAATGATGATGGACAACTCTATGAAAGACTGAGTCAAGCAGAATGGCAGTAAAAAACCACATATAACACACCAGTGTTAACCCAGTCTCACAAAGAAATACCAATTTGTACCTAGCTTGCTGCAGAAAGTACACAGAGAAGTGAATTTAGAAGGAAACATTTGGGGAGGTACTGGAGAAATTCAAAACTTTACCAGACGTGGACCAGGAAAACCTGGACTAGTTGGTCCTGCTCTGAGCAGAGGGCTTGAACTACAGGATGTCCAAAGGCCCTCCCAATCTCAACTATTCCATGACAGCAGTGAGGAATGAAGAATTCATCAAACTCATGCTGTAAAGCCAAGTTTGATGATTTGGAGATTTTTTTTTTTGGAGTTGATGTGAGAAACACTGAGGTCCAAAACGAGCTCTTTGGAAATGGGAACATTGATAATCACATACAGAATCCAAAATTGCTGAAAACTGGGTTTCAGGAGATATGCCCCACCTCTATGCTGTTGAGAGGACACTGTTGAGATCTACTTGGGCATTCATGGTAGATTTCTTTCTTATACATGAAGAGAAGCCACCAGCACTGAATATTCTGGAGTCCTTGGTTTCCAAAGCCAGGATCTGACCTGGTTTCACAGCCCTGTGCTCTCCTCTGCTCTCAGGTTTGCCTAGAGACACATGATTCAGAGTAGACTGCTATATTTAGAAGCAATCTTTTGTTCTCTCACGATGTGACTGTCACGGAAGTGCTCACATCAGTGTTTATCCTTGCATTGACAAAATCCTGAAGGAAATTAAAATAAAATATTAGACGAGGTTGAGCTCTGGTTATCTTTTCTTGCTAAGGCATTTAGTGAATCAATAAAACAAAACACCAGGAATGTATATATTTTTGTAGACCACAGAGGAAGAGCGACATTATTTGTAACTCTTATCCCTCCTTACTCTGTGAATGGTTTCAGTAAAATCCATCATTCATTAAAAATGATTCATCTCCCTTGGCCTTCATTCGCTGCTTCGTGTTTCTAATGAACTTAATGTAGCAAGTGATGTAATCAGACAAAAGCATGGTTAGAGCTCTTTCTGCCACTATAGGCACAATCATATTTAATTAAGAATTTATCATTAGCTGAAGGTATTAGTTAACTATTACAGCCCCACTGTATTGTCTAGCTCAGAGAAGCAGCTTCCTCATTAACAAACAAGTGCTTGGATCCAATCGCTGCCTCTTTAATCAGCTCGGTGCATTAGGACCTCATTAAATGGGCCTCACAGAACAAAATTATTGCTTTGATACCACTGGAAGGGATTAACAAAACCATAATAAATTCTTGGAGGCTTTATGCAGCCTCCATTCACACAGGACTAGGTATAAATACCCTTGAATTACTACCTGGAAACAGTAAGTGGAATTACATTCCAACAAGTGAAGTCTGGATAAAAGTTTCAATCTGGAGCCGGTATTCCTCAGTGAATTGCACACTTCCCTCTGCAGACAGCTGTTAAAACAGCTCAGGGACTGAAGGATAACATCCAGCACCTACTCATTTTGTTTTCTGTTTCTACAGACATTTTACATTCATATTTCACTTTGATTCCATATATCTAGGCTGACAGCACTCCTTTCTTCTCTAGGCATTACACTGTGGACTAAAATAAATGTAATAATCACTAATTTTGTGTTTACTTGGGGTTTTTTTTCCTGGGTGGTTTTTTTTTTTCCTTTTTCTTTAATTCTGTAAGAAACCAAGGATCATCCTGGATCCTCTTGCTTTGTTCCCTTCATTTCATGAACAATCCTTTTATAACTTCATAGATCAGCATGGGATTACCATGGATACAGGAGATCTGTCGGAAATCACGTCTGTCTGTCTGTTTTTAAGTGGGCACTACTACCTCGTGAGCAGAGGGTCCCTAAAACGTTTCTTTTTCCATACCTAGAAAAAAAAAATGTTGCCTAATATTAAACAAGCAATATGAGGCATTCAGGAGATGTTTACTTTGTTTCCATCATATTCATCTGAATATCAGCAGGAAAAAAATTCCAATCTTACCTGCACTGAATCCTTCAAGCAATTTTGACTTAGGGATTCAGCGAGCCAGAGTTTGCATCTTTATGTAAAGAAAATTATTAGGTCCTACGGTTTGGCAGGACAGAACAAGAGATGTAAAGTAATCTCAAACTGCTTTCAGGACAATTTTCAATAAATAAATTGTGTGAGATAATGCTTTGGGAACAAAAAAATCAAGCTGAAGGAATGCCTGCTATAAAAGTGATTTTGTCTGAATAACAATACTTAAAAAATAAGTCTCTTTTTCAGAGATGAACTGATTTTTCACTGGAGAACAGGTCAGAAATACAAGTGCAATAAAATATTATTTCATTTTTTTTTAACACTCTGTAATGAGCAATTTGATCCATTATTGCCATCTTGAAAAAGGGAATCAGAGCACTTCATATTTAAAAGAGATGCTTTTAAGTAGTTTCTTTTTAAACAATAAAGTAGAGACAGGTTTGTTTTCCTTTCAACTCCAAGAGACAATCATTCCAATGTGAAGGAAAATTACTTTGTATTCTTAAGAAAAATCTGCTAAAAAATGTCGAAATTTTAGATTTCCTTGCAAAAACAATCTTTTGTTTCCAGTTTATGCTCATATAATCACTGTCAAAAAGATGGAACTCAAATTATTTGTAAGACAAAAGAAACAAGACAGCCCTCAGCAAGATGTGAAATTTAAGAAAATATCCAACAGTAACACGGGATGTCACAGGTCTGTCAGTGGAGATCACAGCAGCATTTTCTGGGATCACCTGTAATAAATGCACATTATCAGTGCAGGGTGAGCACTGCTGCTCTGGAGGGGGCAGTGAGCTGCAGATTCACTGGGTAACAGGGCTGTGTTCACTGGGAATTGGGGAATCATGGAATGGTTTGGGTGGGAAGGGACATTAAAGCTCATCCAGTTCCCACTCTCTGCCACGGGCAGGGACACCTTCCACTGTCCCAGGTGGCTCCAAGCCCCGTCCAACCTGGCCTTGGACACTCCCAGGGATCCAGGGGCAGCCCCAGGTTCTCTGGGTGAATTGCTCAGGAGGAACATCCTTTAGAGTCTGAGCAGCTCCTGCCTGTTACCTGTCAACCAAGCACAACAGGGGAAATCTCTGCCTCGCTGAGCACAGCCACAACTTGATACTGAGTTAAAGAGCACTGTTCTCTCTCCCACATCGAATCCTGCAGGATCCTGAAGAGTGTTTTGTCTTATGGCAATCACCTTAATTATCCATAATTAATACCTGCAGATGGCTCAAGTGATGGCAAATTCCTTTCTTATTTGCCTCCTTTTCTTTTTTGAGAGATGTATTCTGTGCCAGGGTGGTACCTTTTTTTATTCTGCTTGCTTATTATGACAAATAGCAGAAAGTTTTCCACTTTTTAACACATCATTCATACTATTACAATTATATTTATTGTTTATATTATCTTTTTTTTAATACATATTCAAAAAGTCATGTATTTTTTCAGAATACGGCAGGAATTAAAACACAAGAAAATAGTAAAATTTTTGGGACAGGCAACCTGAATTCAAAAATCTCTCTAAATAAAAAAAAAAAAATCAAATTCTTATGGCACAAGAAAGCAAATTTTCTTAAATATGAAACTCCAAGCATGTGAAAATTAGACCAAACTTTCCTTGTTACCAGTTTTGGAGATTTAGAAGCTTAGTCTCCAGGTCAATTTTTCTGCTAAACTTGATAAGAACAACTTTTCCTTGATCTTGAATTTAACAGTTTAAGATTGAAAAGGATGCTATTTAGTGCAACTTTTCATACATTTCAAAGAGAATGAATACAAGAAGCATTTTTAATTAAAGCTTTAAAATTAAACCACAGGTGTTCTTCATTGAAATTATGGCAGTTTGTGTCTCCCACTAAAAGAAAGAGAATAAAAATAAGACTTTGAAGTAAGTGCTGAATTATTGTTCTGATGTGTAGCAACAGTTTTAAGCCTTCCCCAGTGCTGCATAAAGCTTTGAATTTGCCTTTTCACCTGTCACACTCTCTTTTTTTTCCCAAATCCTCTCTAATCTCCACTCCTTTGCTGTTTAAGCAGTGCTTTTCCAGACATGGATTTTTATTTTGTTATTTAATAACTATGGAAGCATTAACTTGTGTATATCTTACTAACATTGATCTCTGCCGGTCTGAATATTGGCATTCAAAGCCATGATGCTGCTGTTTATTGATTTTCAGCATTCAGTGGATATTGTCGCTAAGTACAAACAATTTACATGGCCCACCACACTTTTCAAAAGAAACACAGCGAAACCAGCATTTTATATTTTGTTCTCTAAAGTGTGCCATGTCTACATGTTTACTTGGCTTTATGGTATTTTTTGTAAAGTGTTACCCCTGAAAAATATTTGCAAACCAGTGTGAAATAAAATATATCACTTTTGATACTAGTAAATGACAAAAAAACCCCCCTCAGAATCTTTCTGTTGTTGTCTCCTAAACAAGACATATCAGCTGCAGTATCTACTGACAAGTTAAACTTCACTCAAGAAATCTAAAAAAGTTCAAAAAACAGCCTAGAAATGCCTATACGATGTTTTGAAGACAGAAAAAGATTAAGGCAGTGAGGAATTGGGAAAAACAAGGAAAATAGGCCCTGAATTCCCTGCCCACTTTATGCTTAGAGTTGCTCTTTCAATCTATAATATCAGCCTAATTTTTCAGTAAGTGCTGCTGGTTACACTGACACAAAAAAGAAATGTGAAGAAATAGGGCTTCTTTTTAATTTGTTTTTCACACAAACATGCAAATGTTTGATTATTCATTTCTTTTATCTTTGCCTGGCAGTGGGAAATCCTTATCAGTAGAGAACAGCACCCAAATTACGGGGTGTGTTTGCCTCTTCCACAGTTCCATTCTTTGGCAGTGAACTCCAAATCTTCCTGTTTATGACTGCGGAAGGCCAAGATTTCATCTACAAGCTGAATTGTAAAAAAGAATTGCAGGTTAAGTTGGTCAGCAATACACAAGTCATTTTTCAGAGATAGATAAAAATTATATAAATTTAACATAAATATATCCACCCTCCTGTCAGGGAGTCGTAGAGAGCAACAAGGTCCCCCCTGAGCCTCTTTTTCTCCAGGCTGAGCCCCTCAGCTGCTCCTTATCAGACCTGCGCTCCAGACAGCTTAAAGTCATAATTAAATTGATAGAAGGAGGGGGAAAAAACCACAAAAATGGAACAAAAAAGGCTTTCAGTTGAAGAGACTTTAAGCCATTGCTGCCTGACTGGTCAGGGAAAGTGGTCAAAGGCACTGGGATGAGAATGGTGTTGATAACAAACTGATGTTTTAGTTCTTCCTGAGCAGCGTTTGCACTGAGTCAAGGATGTTCCAGCTCCTCACACTGCCCTGCCCGAGCTGGCTGGGGGCAGAAGGAGCTGGGAGGGGACCCAGCCAGGACAGGCTGACCCCAGCTGTCCAGAGGGATACTCCAGACCCCAGGGCACCATGATGAGCAGTAAAACTGGGGGGAGTCAACCAGGGCACGGCGATTGCTGCTCGGGGACTGGCTGGGCATCGATCGGCGGTGGTGAAATATCCCACTGTGCATCACTGCTTTTGTATGTTCTTTATCATCATTATCATTATTATTGTTATTATTATTATTATTATTATTATTTTCCCTTCCATTTTTGTCCTGTTAAATTGACTTTATCTTAACCTACAATTTTTAATTCTTTTCTGATTCTGTCCCCCATCCCACTGGGGAGGACTGAGGGAGCAGCTTTGGGGTGTTATAAACCACAACAACATCCTGTCCCTCTTGGGGTTCTCTAATTCCCTTTGGTGCACTGAGGAAAGGCAGGAGCCTCCTCCAGCTTCTGGTGCAAGCACCTTACCATCACCTTGGACAGCAGAAGAGGACCAGAAAGACAGGAAATGGCTCAGAGGTCCCTTTTATCATTCTCTTGCTCTGCCAAATCACTGATTAGCTACTTGCAGACAATAACAGAAGATTTTGTTGCCAAGGTGACCTCATTTCTGAGAACCCAGATCTCTTCCCGGGTGATTACATTTCCATGCTAGAGCCCTGAAGGAAAAAAAATCCTCAGTGCTTGTATTTATTTTAATCTCTGCACTCATCTCTAATTTTTAAAGGAGAAATTAGTTACACATTTAAAAAATCGAGTTAGTGGCTCATTAAAGACAAGCAGAATCGAAATGTCCCACTAAATTTATAACGGGCAGGCAGATATTCCCAAACTTGTGTGGTATAAAGACAAGACTGTGAGCAGCAGATCAGTCACGTCCTGCTGAATGTCACTTACCCTCACCTTGGTGAAGGCAGAGAACAAAGGAACAATTCCTCTGACTTCCCCGCTTTCCAATTTATCTATTAAATAACATCATCATTATGCCTTCAACACTCACCTGAAGTGCTCAGCAGACTGGATAAAAATTAGTGTCTCAACACAGAGTGAAAAGTATTGTAAACACGTTGAGATCCACACAAGGAAACTTGATTTTCCACAAAGCCCAAGGAAAAATGAAGCAGAGACTTTGAGATTTCTCTTACCACAATAAATATGGATTTAAAAGGTTCTCCCAGAATCTAGAGCATAATATTCATCTTTATAAGTATTTACAACTCTGTGAAACACTTGGTTTACTTAAAATAAGAATTAAGAATTCAACACATACAGAAAAAGAAAATAGAAGACTAAAATATTATAACAAATGAGCAGATTGTGGTGGAAACTATTCCCAAACACACACACAAATTTTACTGAATTAAATTAGTCTCAATATACCAGTGAAAGGTACTTTCAGACCCCCCAAAACAGTCGGGTTCCTAGTTAGCAGACAAATTGCACGCAGGGAGGCTGGGATTCAGATCCTCTCTGACTTTTCCCCCTCCTGGCCACGTTTCAGTGGTGAGAGGCAGAGGGGAGCAATTAAATCCCAATTCTAATGATCAGCCACATCCTCACCCTCCCAAAAAAGAAAAGTGAGCGGAACAATGAAGCATAGGAGCTTCTGCTTAGGGCCTGGACTGGCAAAAAAATGCATTTTGGAATGAAAACAGAATTTATGAACACAGAAAGGTCTTATTCCTAAACGTTATTTGAAAATCAATGTTCTATTCAAAACCATGGCTCCAGTACCAGAGTGGCTTATCACACAGGACAAAAGCAGCACAACTGGATTATTTCTGTCACACATCTCTGTATGTATTTTAAAATGTGTTAATTCTTCTCGTCCTTGCATGGAACATGAGACCTCTCAGAATCTCCAACACAGGATCAAAATTTCAGGATTCTTCTCTTCCTAAATGAACCTTTACAATATTAATATTTAAATTATTAACTACTAAGAGTGTCTCCTTTATTAATTAAACACATACCCATCGGTAAAGAAGTCCATAAATACTTACCCCACAATATAAAGTTCTATTGCTGTGGTTTTCTCTATGAAACTAAAAATGGTGACAGTCCAATGACATGCATGATTCCATTAAATTAGCTTCAGCCAAATATTTACAATACTCAAATGTGAATTGTTTTCTTCACCAAAATGGCACTCTTGCCAATGCCACCTAGGTATCACAGCCAGATATCCAGACTAGATGGGACTCTTTAAAAGCCCTCTAATTTTAAACTGGAATTCTGTTAAAAATAATTTTAATTTTTTAAAAAGGCTTATATTACAAAATTGAATAGGTAAAGAAAAGCCTATAACCTCATGAATCACATTTTCATCATCTGAACACAGTTTATGTGACACGAAATATGTTTT
Organism: Mohoua ochrocephala; assembly: GCA_013398855.1. Classification (NCBI taxonomy): domain Eukaryota; kingdom Metazoa; phylum Chordata; class Aves; order Passeriformes; family Acanthizidae; genus Mohoua; species Mohoua ochrocephala. Next base: position 87,519 of record VZTA01018826.1, read on the forward strand.
AATTTGATTAACTGAAAACACAGCTCACAAGTGCTGTCCCAGAATTCCAAGAACATTCATGAAAAACAAGCAACAGAAATTTAAAGGTGAATCCTTGACTCATAAATTAGCACAACCACAAATGCAAATCACTGGTTTATATATTTGCTAAACAAATACAGACACTGAGAAATCTGCAGCATTCACAGAGACTTCCCATTTATTCTCTAAAACAAAGAGGCCCCTCATTAGTCTTTTACCTCACGAAAGATTTGCAGAACATCATTTCAGCCAGAATATGCATAAATCACCCTCCCTATTGGAAATGAGAACTGGCAAAGAATTTATCTGCAAGCATCCTGAAGTTATACTGACAGGTAACAGAAGTCAGTAACACGGCACTTTCTTGGCTTGTGGCCTTCAAGCTTCCAGTTTAGCTAATTTATCTGCAAAGTGTAATCCTGTATTCGGGCAGGAACACTGATCTATTGATAACATACCAGTAACTACAAATTGACATGGTTGCAAGTGTGTTTGGGCCTCATTTACACGGATTATTTTGTCTCCTAACGTGCAAAAGCGAAATTATTCTGAAAAGAAGTGTCAGAAGAAATGTAACTCAGGTTAAAAAAACCCCAAAAATCTAAAAAATCTAATCTAAAAAAAAAAAAAATCTTTAAAAGGTCTAATAAGCACTTTAAAAAAGATTTTTTTATTGCATATTTCCACCAGTTTTGTTCTTTTCCTCTCTGTAAATGATTTAACACAGAAAAATAAATTCCCAGGTAGGTGATGAATGCAAGTGGAGGCGAATGTAAGACCATTAAGCTCCAATGTAAATTCTACTCATGTTAACTTTGAGTTAACGTACCATAAATATTAATTCCCAATTTCTCAACAGTACATTTTAATTATTGGTATCCTACAAAAAGATTCAAATAAATTTTTGAGGAGCAGAGAATACAATGACGAGCTAGTTCTGCCTGGAATTTCCTGGTTAGCTTCAGCAGTTTAAGTCCCTCTGATAACATACATACAGTCATAATATGGAAAAAGAGACCATTTAATTTGGTCAAGTAAATCAAGATTTTCAAGAAAAAAAACACAAAAAGAGGATATTTTATTGATTTTTTTCTTAATCATATGTATATTATCCTGAAATTCACTTTGCTTGTAGAATTCGGAGCTCTCACAGAGAACCAATGCACATTTCTTCGTTATTGAATTTACTTCAAAAAGTTCTAAAACACAGCTTACAGTCAGTGTACTAAAGACCATTTTTAGTTTTCCTAGTTTCAGAAAAAAAGCAAGATAATGACACAGTGGCCCTTCTCCATTATATTAAATTATCCAACTTTTAGCTTAAAAATTTGCACAGGCACACAGGATTGATTGAGAATTATGCATCCCTTCACACCATCCTTCTACAAGAAATCATTATCCGTTTTTAACTAATGTTCTATTTTTCACTTTCCTCACCACCTGACAGGAGTATCGGTTCCATCCCACTCTGTGAAATGCCAGGAACACAAACCTCTGTCAGCTGGAAACGGACAGGAGCTCGGGATGTCAAACGGGCTGTCACTGTGCCCAAACTCTCTTAAATATCATAGAATCATAAAATAACTCAGTCCGGAAAGGACTCCAGAGGTCACCAAGTCCAATCACCTGCTCCCAGCAGGGTCAGCTGCAAGGTCAAAACAGAGCTCAGAGCTTTATCCAGGCAGGTCTTGAAAAGCTCCACAGATGCCTGACTCTGCTCTCGGAGGAAAACTGATTATCTTGTTAAATGCTCAATCCCTTCACTACAAGGAAGCTTCCCATATTTCCTCAGACTTCCCTGCCAGGAGTTTCCTGGAAGTTACAAGTGCTAGTTAGGAACTCAGGAAGGAAACCACCAAATGGAAGATGAACCCTTCTCACAGATGCAGAGACTTCCTTGGGGGCTGTCCTGCATCCTCTTCCTCCCTTTCATGAGTGAAGTCCAAGGCACTTTTAGCTGCAAAAGCTCCTTTTGTCAGGACAGCAAAAATGTAACATTTATGGGCAAGAAAGCTCACACACGCCCTTCAGCCAGCCTGGTACAACAACAACGAAAACCAGATACTGATTTCCACGCCCTCACCACCCCACAGTGCTCTGCATCCACAGAAAAGTATTTGAAAAGAACTCACTGAAAATCACAGAAAGCCAGAATTTGGGTTGGAAGGGACCTTAAGGATGATGCAGTCCCACCCCCTGCCATGGGCAGGGACACCTTCCACTAGCCCAGGGTGCTCCAAGCCCCGTCCAACCTGGCCTTGGACACTTCCAGGGATCCAGGGGCAGCCACAGCTTCTCTGGGCAATCTGTGCCAGGGCCTCCCCACTGTCACAGAAAGATTTCTTCCCTCTCCAGCCTTCCTGTAGGCCCCCTTTGGGTACTGGAATTTTTTTTTAAGTTTTAAAAAGGACAGGAAGAAACCATGTTTTCCCGATAGACATGACCCACTTCTGCACCTTTATTTATTTAAGAAAATAAATATACCAAGATAGGAAGAAATATTAGTTCTAGACGCTAAAGAAAAACTGAAAATATTTAGAAGTCCCCCAAAAGCAAAAAATTTAGGATAGGAGGGAAATAACAAAAATTGAGAGCATCATAAAGCAAAATCAGATCAGTTTATAACTTGTTTCAAATGTGTTTTTTACCATCCCTCTCAGAGAAATGGGATCACAGGTGCCAGACACACTTTAATATCATAAAGTGACAGGTGAAGGTTGCATTTCATATCCCAGTGTCAGGCTCCTTCTGCTCCCTTCCAGCTGAGGTCTTCATGCATTATGTTCCAGGTAAATCTTGTCAGTTATGTGTCAGGAAATTTGGAAAGGAGACAGGGAAATGACTCCAGTACGAGTAATACAGACATCAAAATCAAAATGAAAATGGTAAGAATTGTTCTGAATTCTTAATAACTCCTTCGAAAAGGTCATCTAGCAGCTCTGACTTTAGGTCCTTCTTCCACAAAGGAGAGATGAACAAAGTAAAGCAGGTAGATTTTAGTACTTTATTTCCCCAAAACTTAATCAATTAGCTAAAATACCATGAAAAATATCCTGTCTTGCCTCTCTTTTAATCAAGGTTTGCAGCTCACAGAAAGCTGGCAAAAAATGCTGAGAACCTGAAGCAAAGAATTGGGCACTGCAATCATCCATATATGTGGTGTGAAGTCCAATCCTTTAGTAACCCAGGAGTAAGTATTCCTTCTGCATTAGGCTGTGACAACCCCACAAAGGATCGAAGTTTCTCCCTCTGGATTCACAAAACCCAGCTACAGCAATCCTTAGCAAAATGCCATGAATCCAACGAGCCCTAATTAATACCTTTGCAAAAGCCTTTGGTATCTGCAAAACAATGAAAGCAAAATGTGCAACTCGAGTGATGATTTGGATGTCCAGATTTAAATAATGAACTACTTCCAGCTGGTAATTAGACAAAAGGTCAATAAAAAAGCCACAGATCTCTCCTCCCCCTGTTGCTGGCCTGGAAGATCAGGCTGTTGGTCATGGGGAAGCACTGAGTTTAAAGAAGAGCAATGAGGAACCTGAGAAAAGACAGCAATTTTTGTTTTCCTTGAAAAAAAAAATTAAACAAAACAAGAACTATCTCTAGCCCTCAGGTTGGTGATGTTTCAGTCAGTGATTGAAATTAACTGGATAGACTTCCTATCCAAAGTAATTCTTAATGTTTCTTAAACATGTAGTATTTCAAAGTCTTGAAAAATCCAGATAAACTGTGTCTGTTTCCAGATTTATATTTTCCCAACAAAGAGCTGTGTTGTGTTTGGGGGAATTTTTTTTTTTTTTATGTCTTTCACCACAAATGTGAAGATATTTAAGAAACGTTGTTAAATATTTTGCGGAATACAAATTTCACGATGCTATGGTTGGAGATGTACTTATTTTAGGAACATCTTGTTGCGAATCCAAGAGAAATCGGGTTATCTGGTTGTTAGCTGATATATAAAAAGTACTGCTACAACAAATACCTACTTTTTATTTATAGCTCGTTGTAATAGAACATTATAAAACTAGAAAACAGGCTTGTATTCTATTCTTGGTGGACATCACTGCTTTATTACTGAAGATAGATTTAATTTCATTTCCATCAGCTGGTGTTGCACTTCAGTTATTATGGCTCCAATGAGTGGAATGAAATGTCACTGCTCTGCAATGAGAGAGTCAGGAACAACATTATAAAATCAATACCGTGGTCAGTCTGTTTTGGCATTCATAAGACTCACGGGTTGCTTTATAAAACTCATGTGCTAACTGTGTTAAGGTATCTTTCCTTACATCCTCTAGTTTTCAATTTTCTATGATATTGAAAAACTTCAACCGCTCAACACAAATTCTCCCCATTTGGCTCCGTCCAGTGCTAGTTCCACACAGAAAATCTCATAGCTACTGCCTTTTATAATGGGCAAGACCAAAGATGCAGAAAACAGCAAGTTTAACTCAATTTAAGCCCTCCACTATGTACTGCTGAAAGCTCCCTCCTCTCCTTTCATCAGATTCTTCTTTGGGTTCAATACCGCCAGTCAAACGGGCACTCGAGCAGTGCTTGAATGGTCATGAGAATGATCCAGCCTGTGCAAGGCTCCATCTGAAATCAAGCCATAATGTCTCCTTCAGCAAGCTCCCCATGCTGAAAGCGGGGAATTTGGAATAGCTCGGCTCTGCTGACGATCAGGCAGCACAGTCAGGGACGCAGTCGTGGCTTGGAGGAGAGGATGCATGGCTCAAGCATTGCAGCTGGGCAATGAAAAGGTTCCCATTTCCACACAGACAGTGGAAATGTTTTGCTCCTTAAGCTCCAAATATGCAGGTTCTTCCCTGCCAAGGCAAAAATTATTTGGGATATGCCTGAAAAAATATCAGCCTTAAAGTGAATAAATATGATGTACATAATTCAAGTCACATACTCATTATCCAATGAGCTCATGAATACTCCTTGAAGTGTATGTCCTTGCTACCTTTATTCATACAGATTTTACAGCAATGTATTTCACTGAAAAGCTGGGCAGAACTGGTTACTCTCTTCCAGACCTACCAGTTAACAAAAAAAACCAGCCATGGTAAAGTGACCTCAGGCTGAAAGAAAACAAACTGACATGGCTGTACACCCTGGAGAAGAGAAGGCTCCAGGGAGAACCATACAGCACCTTCCAGTGCCTAAGGGGGCACTGGAGAATTGGAGAGGGACTGTGGACAAGGGCCTGGAGTGACCGGACGAGACAGAATGGCTTTAAGATGAAAGAGTGCAGGTTTAGATTAGATACAAGGCAGAAATTCTTGCCTGTGTGGGTGATGAGGCCCTGGCACAGATTGCCCAGAGAAGCTGTGGCTGCCCCATCCCTGGAAGTGTCCAAGGCCAGGTTGGACAGGGCTTGGAGCAACCTGGGATAGTGGAAGGTGTCCCTGCCCATGGCAGAGGGTGAAATGAGATGGTCTTTAAGGTCCTTCCAACTCAAATCATTCAGATTCGATGGTCTGTGACTCTGTGTGTGATCTATGCTGGTGTCAGGGAGAGGGAACTGCAGGGACATGGCACCACTCATTCCTGGAATGCACACACAGGCAGACAAATCCTACCCAAAGAGCTCCTGCCAGCAGAGCTCAACCAGTCCCAGGTTATTACTCTGATTGCTTCTCTCTAAATCACAACTACCAATATCAACATCGTGTCTACTACATTTTAATGATGTTGTCATGGAGAAAAAGTTTGATGTGTCTCATTGCCAGTTTGGGGGAAAAGGCAGAGGCCATGTTTTGACATAATAGACATGAACAGCAGAGAAATCTCTTTTAATTGCTGTGCTTTCTTCCTCCTTGTTTTCTTAGAACCACCCTGTAATGAACGCACAATTTTAATCAAAGCCCATTAAAGAAACATTCTTCCTTTTCTCTCATCATCAAAATAAAAAATTACATCAGACAGTGAGAAGTTATTGCGATGACTGCAATTCTGAGGGTCTTCTAAATCTATTTTAGTATGTTTTGAAAAGATATTTCTTCTTTAAGCACGGTCAATGAGGCTGTAAAGCTGCACCTCACACCATCACTCTGCTGTGCCTCAGATCTGGGCACGCTGATCAGTACCCAGACACCTGTACTATCAGCTAAATGTTAATGTATTCTGTCAAAACCAGATTACCTTCCCCACTAAATTATTCAATGTCATTATCCGACTCGGCCATCTGCAATCCTAATGCCTTGTGTTCGAAAACTCGGAGCGCCTGCTGTATTATTTTTGTTTTACATTCCTACATAAATCCGTTAAACTCAATATGTTACAGCGAATCCACAAAATCAAATGCAATCTGCTGGGCTATAAAACACCAGTTACTGAAAATCGAAGGGTTTATTATAGTAACAATTCAAGGAGTCACTGAGCAGTCTGGGTGGGCTGAAGGTCGAATCACACGCTAAGGAGCGAGTTAGATAACCCATGCTGCACAACAAGGTGTGTGTTTGCTATACATAGCATGGCCTTGAACACATTCGTGTATTTCATATCTAATAAAAATCCGAACAGTTGGTCTGATTGGACTTTAAGTGATGCAAATTTGGAAATCAAATAGGCAGACTCCCTTTAGACTTGGTCTATTTAAACCATAATTGTAAAGAACTGCAAATTACATTTACGACGCCGTGGAATTCTCAAGGGATTCGGTAAGAATTTTACCGAAGGAAAAGTATTCATCATTTTTAAATTTGTTATTAACAAATAAAAATGTACACAGCGTGTGACGCTCTCTCATTTTGTTATTGCCATTTTGCTCACATGGCAGTACAAGTGTAACCACTCTTCAGTGAATGGAATGCTCTTTAGTTTTCATAGCCATTTAATTATATGCTTTGACAAAACCCAGTTATATTATTGTCATTCTGTTAGTCTGGCAACACTAAGTAAAGAGATAAAATACCACTTACATTTCCCAGACTACAGATTAAGGTGTGATTTGGAGACCAGATTCCCATTCTCAATTATAAAGCAGAAGTTTCATCGTCACAAATAAGTCTTAAAAGCGATGATGGACTTAAACAACTTTCTCCCTGACACTTAATACTCGGGGAGAGACTTCATTTGCCTTTGATTAAGACAGACAGAAGCTGAAAATGTGACACACACACCCTCTCCCCAATACATTGCTAAATGGGAATGCATAGAAATCAGGATAAAAGAGAAAAAAACTTCTTTTTCCCTGTTATTAGTGTCTCCACCAGAAAATGACCCATGTCCCAGTTCTACAGGCGGGAGATTTATGAGCACTGGCAAATCACAACAGTGTTAACATTTCTGTGCACTTTCACATCCAAAATTCATGTACTCTGCTCACGATTTGACACCGGTTTTATTCCTCCTCTCTGGAGGGAGTGTATTTTGGAACTGATTCTGACCTGTCTTAGAGGAAAACCCTTTCATTGAAGTAAAGCTTTCCTGGACATTTTACACTATCTTGTGACAAAGAAAAGTGCACTGGCAGTGTCTTCATTCCTACCACACAGTGCAGCCACCCCGAAGGTGCTGCCCCAGGTGGAGGTTTTTTTGTTATCGAGTTTGTTCAAAAAGCACACAGGAAGAGTAGAGGACTCCAGACCATCCCCACTCCAGATCTTCACAGCTAATTTTAGGCAGACTTTCCCCAGCAGGAATTCCCGTTGCTTTGGAAGCTACTGGTGCTAGTGAGAGGCAGGTACAGCTGGAAAATAGCAGGACATGGAAATAAAGTGATCGTATCTCAATGTATTCGGCTTGATACATTCAAAATGATGCAGAACATTCAGTTTTGTTTCAGTATTTGAAAAGCAAATGACTGCAGGTCAAAAGTGTATCATGTCTACAAAATGTGGTTCGAAAAGGTTTTACCAAAGTATAACAGTTTTCACAACTCTCCTTTAGCAACTCTCTCCATTTCCCCCCTTCCCAATTCAACCTGGACCAAGCATCTGGAAAAACTCAGGAGAGGAAAAAAAAGAGTTAAAAATAAAAGGACGACTGGGTCAAAATAATGCAAAAAATAGCTATTCCAGAGGCCTGTGTAAATCTCTTAAAATCTTAATGCTCTACAGGCTGTTTAAGTAAGGATCTGGATATTCACTTTTAAACAGTAAATATCACCTTTGGTTCGGGAACTCCCTGAACCATAAATTGCTGGAGGCTAAGATAATAAATTTTGCAAAGAGGAATCACAATCACAGCGTGTTTGCCAGGTTCTTATACTCTTCTTGAGTCATCTCCCGTGACTATTATCAGAGATAAGATACTAGGCCAGACAAAGCTTTATTCTGAGCCCTTTTATGTTCTTATTCCCCCAAATATAACCACCTTCTTTGAAGATAAGACCAATTCTCAGCGCTAAGAACCTATTCACAATTATCTAACATCACTGAGACGAACTCCCAGAAGATATGAGCAAATCATCACATGAAGCTATTCACAGTAACAGACAATTTGCCACATCCAAATCTCACTGAAATGTGGGATTGCGGAAAGGACCTTGGCTATTCTTTGGCTCAATATGTTTGAAACACACTTCCAAAACCATTTTGCTGATGCTACCCTTCACAAACTGCCCTCTAAAAACCCTTCTCTTTTTGGTTTTTGTCTACACAGATTTTTATGCCATTTCCAAGGTTCCCCTGTGTATGATTTAGTCATGGTAACAGAAAAGCATTCCAAGAAAATAATGTTTAAAATACACTTAAAATACACTTAAAATACACNCTTCAAATACACTTAAAATACAGAATGTTTTGAGGGTATCAATCTTGGGGGTATCCACGAGAACGTGGTTCCTCACTTACATGCCTGAGTGATACAAATCCAGCCTCAAATGAGCAACCACTCCTCACCCTAAGCACCTGAAACATCCTAAATTCATAAAGACAAGCAAAAATTCTATAGAAAAATTATATTAGAAAGCAAATAATAGAATCACAAAGGGGTTCTGGTTGGAAAGGACCTTAAAGCCCATCCAGTTCCAAGCCCCTGCCATGGGCAGGGACACCTTTCACCAGTCCAGGTTGCTCCAAGCCCCGTCCAACCTGGCCTTGGACACTTCCAGAAATGGGGCGTGTCATTCTTGCACTATCACTTGTGCAAAATCATTTTACTTTTGTATTTCATGTGTACTTTCATACATGCGCAGAGGTGAGGCAATAAGAATGAGTTTTGTTTTGAAACAAAATCCAGCAATAGGCAGACTGTCACAATAACTTCCTACCCACAAGAGTTTCTAGGGAGGACAGTATTTAACAGATACACTACAAATCAGAAAAAATATTCGAAATTGATATAAAAGCCTAAGAAATTGAGTCACCTCAGCCATTTATCTTCTAAGGCAAAACAGTGTGTACAGAGTTCTAGAAGAAGTTGTCCCCCTAGCTCCTGTCTGTAAGAAACAAAGAAAAAGACCAGAAAAGCAAAGCTATTTACCTAAAAATCTCCATCACCCTAATGCAGTTAGACTACTGTGGGCTTGGCCATCTGGCTTAGAGGCTCATTAGTAAAGAAATGACCCCGTCACATAAAACACAGTGGGGTCATTCCGAGCTAATGAGCCTTCAAGTTTTATTGTTTTGTACACACAAATGCTTGGATGTAAATCTCCTTGGGAAGTCTGGCCTTACACACTCCAAATCAGGCATACCTTTAATTGATTCACTCACTTCTTTATTTAGTTACAGTGAAAGGACACAAAAGAAAATAGGAAGGAAATGAAAAGTCTCTGTATTTCTGCTTCAAAATGTCTTTCAGTAGTTAAACCCTGATATTAAATTGTTTGGGGTTTTTTGTTTGTTTTTTTTTTTTTTAATCTGATTTCATAATTTTAATTAAAATTCACCTGACAAAATGTTAATGATTGAGCATTTGGAAGGATCATGTGACAGCTCTCCAGGCAGAACTCAACAGGATGAACCAGCCTCCATAAAACCCAAGACCCGACTTTCACAACATATACAATGAAGTTTTAAATCTTGTGAGTTAACCTCACTGCCTTTCCCGGGGACACTGAGATACTGAAATCAGGCATCTTCTATTCCCAACTGAATCCCTTACAAATACGTGTAAGGAAGAACAACCATCCCTGACATCCACGGGATTTGGCTCCACATCCTCATCCTATAAGCAGAAATCAAAAGAACTGCATGAGGCACAAGGATTCATGCTCACTTACCCAGCCAGAAGAATAAGACATAATTTTCTACTGAACGGATGGATTTATGACAGACATCAACAACAAAAAATTCCTCCTCTCACTTCCTTTCTCTTTTTTTTTTCTGTTTTCCTTTTTTTTTTTTTTAATTTGTATAGGAAATTTAAAAAAAATAAAAATTGGTGTTCACTCCTATGGACCAATACGGCACGTTAGCCATGACACTGACCCCTGTTCTAACTTGGATAATAAATTATTCACATTAAAGTTTGCCTTGCAAGGCCTTTAGTCATTAGACCTATTGTTCAGCTTCAAGTGATTAAAAAATGTGTTTAAAAAGAAAATAATGGAATAACAAATGAGTTCAAGTGCTTGAAGTTTGTAACTTTTTAAAAATTCTAATAATCTGATTGCGTCCATGTGGAGGACAAAAAGACGCTACAAGAAAAAAGGTCATTCATCCAATAAAAATAAAAATTCCACTGAGCAAAATCATCATAAGGTACGTAAGAGAGAAAAGAAATACACAAGCAAATGGTTTGGCCGTTTGACATCACAGCAGCTTCTGTTCTGCTCTACCAGAAACAAAACCCCCACCATACAACAGTCTTAGGAAATTCCCTGGGTGGATGGTCCCACAGCTTGGGAAAACTCAACTTAGGGCTTTTTGTCTCCTTTCCCTCCAAAATGCTGTAATAAAATCCAGCTAATGTGATTTTCTCCAGTTTCCTGGGTCTAAGAGGTTCCAGGTAAGGGAGTGATGTCATTCTGTGATCACACCTCTTCCCAGCAAGAGCTCGCACAGGCTTCGGTGCAACAGCTTAAGAGCACCAAAGGTTTCCTGACATTAATAGTCTCTGGTTAATTCTACCTTATCTACTTGCTCAGCTTACCCTTAAAACCCAATTAAAATGTAATTCATCTGATCCCAGGATTCAAGGGCATCCCTGGCAATGCATTTGACAGCCTCAGAGTAACTCCATTATTACACATCGTGCCCCGAGGTACTTCAGAGCATTTTACAAAGGGCTCAGCCACTGACCAGCTCAGAGCTACAGAACCGTATTTTAGGGATCTCAGTAAACTGAAATGTACAAATTTCATTGCAACTTTAATGCATAATTCCAGTTATGACGCATCTGTCTGTGTTGCCACTCTCTGTTGTTCTTTCTTTTTAAATAAATGCAAGAACTGGACAGGGCAGCACTCAATCTGACAAAGATATAAAAATCCTACATAATACAGGTATTGTGAAAATGTGAGGTCAGTATGTTACCCTAAACTTAAACACAATTTGCTTTATAAAGCAGACAAGCCTAAAGCTTCGGTACAGAATCCAGTTTGGGCTGGACAGGATATCAGTGATCATCAAGTTCCAACCCCTTCATGTGGGCAGGGAGACAAATTAATTGACAAATGATAGACAAATTAATTTCACAAAATGTTTCATTTCATTCTGTTGAACCCAAATGCAAGCTAAAATCTTGTAAACAGTCGCAATATCTGTTAAAGGGAAAAGTTTTGAAAAAGTTTCCAAATATTATGAAAATTGAATCAATACTTCAAATTCAAAAAATAATCCAATACAAAAAGAAAATTGCTTATTCCTTCAGCTCAGCCATCTAAAAAAACCCAAAAAACAATCCTCCTACTCGTACTAAGCAAGTTTTCACAGAACTGATTACCGCAGAGACCTTTATTGTCTTCCATTCCTCAAGTGAAAATATAAAAACAAACTCCATGTGCTCCCAACATCTGGCTAATACACAACTCTGGAAAAAGCAACAAGTTCCTGTATCACAAGATGTGATGCCTTTGCATTTCTACTGAATTTTGGAAGTCGTAAGATAATTTCCCAGGTCAAACATCAGACCCCACCAAACACTGACAGATCTGATTTCACATTATTATTCATTTCACCGCTGTAGCAACTTGGAAATAATTCTGTATTAGAATGCAGGTGTTCTCAAGCTCTGCATCATGTACCTGCAGCTGAAATCATTTACAAAAATATGCAAGTAGAATTTATCACCTCATTTCTATCTGACAGTTCATCCATTTAATATTAATTTGATTAAAATACATTCTTTTTTTCCCAAACAACCTTTTGAATCTATTTATCCCTAAGAACCCGTAGCTACTAACAAGGAAACATCTTCTCTTTGTGTACTATTACATTTTCTTGTATTCCAGCTGTACCACATCAGCATGCAGATCTTCAGTGATGCACAAAACATTTCTGATGTGCAAGCATGCCCTCTTCTGGATATCCAGCACCATCATTTCAGCTGAAAATTCCCTAAATTACAGTGAATTCCTCCAGCACCGACTTGCAGAGCCTTGCTCGCGTTTGTAAAAACATTCCTGGTGTAAACAAACAAAAATAATCCAAACCAATGCAGGATTCACAAACTGCAGGTTTACACACAACTGTCATATTTTCTGTACTTTGGATTGCTAATGGCACTATAAATACTGCAGTGACATTACTAATGGGAAAAGAGTTTTGACCTTTCCTGACGTGAAGTGCATCCTTGACTCTCAAAATGCTGATCTAATGAGGTGTCGTTTTTGTCTCAGTTTTCAGTGCAACAAGCAAACCAAAGCCATTCAGAATTTGCCCAGTTAAAGCAAAACTTCAGTCCAGCTGCTGAGGAGATTCAGGGAGTCTTTAAAGAAAATAAATCAAAAAGAGAGAAATGCCATGTCTTTGAAAATACAGACGTTTTGCACCCCCTCCAACAGTCAAACACCACAATTATACAATTACTGAAGGATTTTTAGTGTGCAACAGAAGATGTTCTGCAGCCTCCAAGGAGACACAGATTTTTGATGTGGTTTTCTGAAAGCTCACAAATTGCAGGAGGTCCATGCTTCTTTGATTTTGATTCATTCCAATAGTTCTATAAATGCATTGGGAATATTTTCCTTTGCATCCAAAACCTGGATTGTGTAAATACTGAAAGCAAGATTTGGACAACAAAAGCAGATGTACACAGAGCTAATAATCATTGTTATTGGTATAGGATAAAATGCATGATAAACTTCTCTCATATTGATATTGACTTGCAGACATGGAAAAACAACAAATTAATGGCCCATAAATGCTAACTTCAGTAGAAAGAAAAATTAGAGAGTTTATGAATCATACTGCGTAGACAAGATTGATAGAGGACCTTCTCTCAGGTGGACAAACAGCTTTAACAACATTATTTTCAGACAGCTTCCGTCTGAAATTGAGGCAATGCTTTCCAGCATACCAAAAGCACCAGTGCAGAAGTCATTACTTCTGTAAGAACACACTTCAGAGGAAAAAAAAAGCAACTAAATAATTAATGCAAAATAAGATTAGTTAAATGTGAAAACCAAGAAAATGTAATTTTGAGGGGTTGGTATGCTTTGACTTTGGTTGGGGTTTTTTTGACAAAACATTTTTATTTCCTCTGAATACACTAAGTTTAAAATTATCAAATACTCTGATAAAGTACCAACAGCATAGTCAGACCCTTTGTATGCATACATACATATATGAGATAAAACAATGAGGAATAACAAATACACTTGTCAAGAAAAGCAAGTTTCCTGAGTATTGATGAACTTGGAGCCCACTTAATAAAGCCTTTATTCCCAACTATGGCACATAAGAAACTAATATAATATTTTATAGGAAGGCAGTTTGGGTTATTGGTCAAAAACAATGTATAAAAATCATCAAAATTAAATCCCACACCATCCTGACAGTTGTGCCACTTCATTCTGTCATGTGTTGGTTTCGTCCCAGTTTTCAGTTTAATGGGCAAACCAAACCCAAACACTGCAATTATACAATTAATGCAGACTTTTTAATGTGGAAATGGCAAGGCACTCAAACTTTAATGAATTAAGACTGACATGACCTCAATTTTAATGTTGGAGTAAGAGAGGCCCAGGCAGACTAAGCCCTACGGGAACCGAGAAAATCAGGTTTGGATTTACTGTCAGTCTAGAAAATTTCCATGCTAATTTGGAGGGAAGTATCTTGTTAGAAACATCACTCAACTTAATACGCCAATTCAGCCTCAGACTCCATAAACCTCCTGTGATTTATTTGCATTTTAACATGGCGTACAACGCTTCTGTAATGATATAGCGTGTTCTGCCTTTAAAGACAAAGAGCAAAAATGAGGCAAAACGTTCTCTGGTTGATACCACCAAGGAAAATCCAGCACTGCGGTTCAGAAACAGCATTTTCTTCCAAAAATAGCAGAATCCCAGAGTCAGAGAATCAGTAAGACACTCGGTGATGAACGAGATAAGGAAAGAGTCAAACCCCGTGAGGCAGGAACTGTCTCCTTGTCCTTATCAGTGAGCTCAGCTGGGATCACTCCCCTGCCCGGGAGGTACCAAAACATTCACACGTGGCCTGAAGGTGTTCACTCTACTGATGGGCCATAACGGGCCATAATGGGCCATAATGGGCCATGATGGGCCCAGCTGCACTGATGCCATGGGCAGCTGCATCGACTTAGAAGGTGTCAAAGACTCCAGAAGTGTCCCTGATCCACAACATTACAGCATCCAGCTGAAACTCCCCGCCCCAGGGGAGGTACCTGGGTGTTCCTCCCCGAACCCGAGTGAATATAAAACCCCAAAAGAGATGGTGCTTTAGGGATTTCTTCCACCATCTGGTGGGCCTAGTCTGTGATCATCATTTTGACCAACTGACATCGAAATTGCAATGACCAAGTCTCATTGTGAAGCCTTTGGGTGGTGAGATATTTTTACTCTTATCCTTTCCTTCTCTTTCTTTTGCATTTTCTTAAGTGATTTTTATGCTTTGATATTGCCACATTGCTAAAGAGAACAACCAATCTGCCTAGGTATCTGTTTTCCTCTGCAACCAAATTATTTTATAATAAACCCTACATGTGTATATTTACAAAAAACACTCATTCAGGGTTGTTTCACTCTAATCCACCCCAAGGGATTTACTAACAAGAACCTGGGTTACCCTCACCTTTCAGAGTGGATCGTGACAGGTAGCTGTAAAGAGCAAATTACTTCAGTAAATTTAAAAATCTACTCATCCCAACAGGAATATGTAAACCTGCAATCACCAGAATCTGAAATCAGGACAATTTTTAGGACAGTTGTCATTTCTAAGCCATGAAGTTTCATTTTCTCAGAGCTTTTTCGTTTCTGATTGCAAACACCAGTGTGGTTCTCTGGATCTGATAAGAAAAACAGCAAACTCTGAATATGGAATTACAAAACCAGGAAATTCAGGAATTAATAAATGGATCAAAAATAACCTGTGTAATTGTAAATGATGCAGCATTTCTGTAAATTTACTGAAAAATCGTGGACGTGCCTTAGGAGGAGGGCCTGACATCATCAAAACAGAAGAGACAGAAGGTTCCTGAAAAGTCTCAAGTCACACTGTGGGCTGCATACTTGGGCAGTGATTTATGTGCAGTTATGAACAGTCAGGGCACTTGGGAGGGATGCACAAATGCAAAAAAACCCTAAACTGGCCAAGAAGCGATGCATAAAACATTTGGGAACACAACCTATTGCTCCAATAATAACTGCCGTGTTTCTACTTGTTTCTTTCAAGTCCACAAAGACAAAATTGCTCTAAAAGAGCCAGGTAAATAGTAAAATAGCTCATCTCCAGCTTGAAATACAGGGGAAAGCTTTTAAGCAAGCTGCTGTCCTCTAAAAATTATTTGGCCAGCCAGAAATTTGACAATGGTACTGATGGGAAAACTGCCCTGCTGAGCCAGTCATGCCTGAATCAGTCGATGCTGCTGCTCCAGCAGTCAATCTCATGTCACTCATCCCTGATTCCTCATCTCAGGACAGCTCTGGACATTTCTCTGTCTCATAACTGTAATTTACTGCTCACTGTCACCCAGATTAACCTTACACAAGTCAGCACCAGAGCTGAAACGTACACACCAATTATTGCTTATCTTAAATATGAATTCAGATGAAGCTGTTAAATGTGACAGCTGGCAGTATCTCGAGAGTTTATAGATTTTTCAGTTGCTATCATGTTTTTCGTGCTCCCATCAAGCACAATAACCAGCTGTCTGCTAAGGACATTTCATCTTCATGTACTGCAGCACTCTACTTTTCCTTTGAGCCATTCCAATTTTTTACTGATATATTTGTGAAGAGAAGCTGCCAGCAGCCTTGTGCTTTCTCATTTGTTCTTCTGATATTTTGTCCTTTCAACAAATGACATTTTCTTCTCTATAGGAAACAGGAATTGGAGCCTATAGCAACTCAAGAGTGAGCAGGTATCGGGGATGGGTAGTAACTTTAGAGAACAAGATTTCAAAGAGCAAACATTAGGCAACATTACCCCCATGGTAAAGCAGGGTCTTCCTAGAGCACATTGCACGGGATTGCATCCAGATTGTGCTGGAATATTTCCAGTCAGGGAGACTCCATAACCTCTCTGGGAAATCTGTTCCAGTGCTCAGCTGTGATCCTCAAATCTAAACATTAAATCATCAGTAGTAATACAAGGATTCCATAAAGGACTGCTCATTCCACTCAGACATATAGAAATATTATCTGTCCCAAAAAACAATCATAATAATAAAAAAACCAACCAAGCTCCTCTGGAATGTTGGCAGGGACTGGGAGCAGGAACACTGGGTGAGAGGGAAAGGAAGGCAGGAAAATGCAAGTTGGCTTAATAATGAGCCCAAAGGCTATAGAAGAGAAAATCATATTTGAACCAGCTGGGAAATGCCTTTTCAAATGCAGATTTGAATTAATGCCAAGCCAGTACTGGAGTGATTACAGAGGTCTTTAACACTCACGGCTTACTCACTTGTCAACTGCTTTCCAAATTTATCATTGATACACCCCAGCAACACAACATTCAGTCTGTCTCTGGCACTGAATCTGATGATGTCAGAGGGAATTCAAAGCATCCTTTTTTAAGCATATTTTTCTAAAGATATAATTTCCTCCCTTTCTTATGGTAATCAGACCTCAACACAGCAGCACCCCGAGTCTTGCCAGAAAGGGTGCCCAGCGCTGGGTCGAGTTTGGCAGCGCGCTTCTGATCCAGGAGTTTAAGAGCTGGAACTCCCAGGCTCCTGGTATTTTTGCTCCCTGACAGCCTGCAATACAAATCATGAAGGACCCAGGAGAGAAAACCAGCAGGAAACTAGACCCCAATCAGAGCTAACCATCCGTTAAATTAGGCTTTCATTTAGATGAATGGAAAACAATTGCATTAAGAGCTTCTGTGGAGCTGTATTTAGGCCTTCTCTGTAGGACAGAAGTCTAGAAATGTAATTTTATTTTGAAATAAATGATGGGATTTATCACATATACATAAGAAGCTAAAAAATACCCTATCAATTCTCTGAGACACTGAAAAAAAAAAGTCACATGACACAGCAGACCAAGAACTCTCTTGCCTTTGCTTCCCAAAAGTAACAGATTTTAAAGTTCAGATGAGTTCATGAGAGAAGTAATAGATGCCATGCTGGGAAAAGATTTTGTCAAAGTTATGATAAGACAAATGAAGCAAATGCATATTTCTGGATATACAAAGAATAATGAACAGTTTACATCTCATCTCCATAGAAGTTCTTGCAGAGAACTCCCAGAGATCTCCCTTGCAGAGGGTTTATGTACTGTGAGACTCCGGCCAATGCAGTAACTACACAAATATATAATTCTTCATAGAACTAGTAAAGAGCCTAGAGAGTAATTAAAAATGTTATTTGACAGGTAGGAAATGGAGCAAATCAGCATTTATCTGAGGAGAAAGAAGGAGAAACAAAAACGCGTCTCTTCTTTTGTAATAGTAAATAATACAACTGCAGAAGCAGCATCGTTTTTACTTACCTACGTTGAAATCTGCCCTATCCTTCTTTCTACCATTGTTTTTCCAGATTTTTCTTTGGATGCCAACATTTTGAAAGTATCTGCTTTTTCTTAAACTCATAGCCCTTTGCCTCAGCTCTTGAAGTTTTGTAAGAAACACCCCTCTGAACCCAAATAATAGAAGTAGATGAATGAAAAGGAACTATTTTAAGCTGGAGAAGGACTGAACAAATATTGACTGAACAGCACATTGCCAATACCCTGCCTTTCATTGTCTGTATCCTTTAAACATAACCACTAAATATTTACTTTGCTGAATGCTCATTTGATCACTACTCATCATCCAAAAAAAATCATCATTTTTCAGGTATGATCAAACAGAAGAAACCCCAAAACATGAATGTCTGATTAATTTCACAATCTCTAAAGCAAGAGCAGGACTGCAGTGGTTTAAAGCTACACAGGCAGAAGATGTTAAAGGTGTCCATCTTTGCAAATCAACCTTGATCAGACTTAGAATTGTGTCATATTTGGTGTGTGCCATTCAGTTTTACCCTTTTGAAACTCATGAACGCTTTAAACAACTTTCCAAGTGAGATCTTTTGTTATACTGAACATGCTCCGAATTATTGAGAACCCAAGAAAATCAATCCCCAGGTTTCAAGGAAATAGGTTCAGTACCAAAGCAAATTCTACCAGGGCAGACCAATGGATGAAATTCAATCCTTAGATAACGGGAGCTGCCTACAAGCTGGGGATCTGATCTTCTGTTCTGGCTATGGAGACTTAGTTAACACATCAGAGCAGTCTAGAGATATTTATCTTACCCCCTGCCCATATTAGATTATAACAGTTGTCATCTCAATGGCTCTTCAGCTTTCCTTGGCAGTATTGATCTGATCTCCAGTATTGATCTGGTCTCTGACAATTATAACTGGAGTTAAAGCAAGCGAGGCTCAAATGATTCAATGAAGGAAGGAATCTGACAATTTGTCCTTTCCTAGAGTTTACATGACATAGAAGTGGGGCTGGCAGCTACAAGATGACCCATGGAGGATTCAAATGCTGCAGAGGGGCAGATGGAGGAGTTTCTGCCCAAACCAGCACTGGAATTTTATAACCTGGTCATTTAAAATGGCATCTATCCTTAAAGAACTGAATCGAGACCCCCTAGTTCACCTGTCCCTATGTACAAAAACCTAAATTTAGGCATATTAATATGTAATCTAAATCCCATCCCTTGTAACTGCTAACATCAGTTTGGAAATCATTGTTCTCAAATTCTAGCACACCAGATGTGGTAAAATCAGAAGTACTGCATTTTATGTAATTGAAGTATATATTCAGTTTTTATAATGTTTACTCAATAGGTGTAAAAATATCTTACTTAAATTGACTGCATTTCAATATACAGCAGAAAAATAAAAAAATTACAGGGGTTGTACAGCTCAGACTAAGAAGTGAAGGAAAAATAAAAACAGAAGAAAAAGAGACTATTTCGAAAACCATACTGTGGAAACCATAAAAGCAGCTGCTCACACCATTATGTGTTTAAGTAAAAACAATGAAACGATATTAGCAACCTTCAGCGTGGTCATAAATGCCTGCAGGATTTTAAAACTCTCCTCCCTCTGTAAATGCAGTCAGAAATAAAATAAGAATGTTTCTGGTCCAAGGGCAAATTGCATCGTTACCAAAACTCTGTGTACTGAAAAAGAGGCACCGCAATAAAATAAGAAGCCACCATTCATCAGTTCTCAAAGTTTCTTCGAAAGACCTTTAAGGAATGCACCAGAAATGCTTCTACAAAGCAAAATTTTGTAGGAAGAAACCCACCCAGCAAGCTCTTCTCCACCACAGCCTCATCACCTGGTATTTAATGTTCTCTTTTACAACTTCTAACCCATAACACAGCAGCACAAATTTCACTTTCATTCAAGCTCTCACAAGAACCTGTCAACCATCACTTCAGAAAAACTAAGAAGCAATTCTGCACCATCAAACAGCTACTCCTTGAGGTGACGCTATTATATGGAACAATCTCTTTGAAAAGCAACATTTAAGTCTGAACTGTAAAATGAAATGACTGAAGGACCGAAGTTGGCACTGTTGATACTGAATTGCATCACTCTAACAACTGTAACTGTACCAATGAAAATAACAACATTAAAGGTCTGTCCTTGAACAGTCTCTTCAGTGTTATTTTGATGATTCCAACAAAATGGGATCAAAATGTGTCATCTGATACTCTAGGAGCAACCAAAGACAAGGAACAGCAAAGTAGAGGATGCTCAGTTTGATACCTCTTGGCAAACATATTCATTTTAAAAGAGGTTGTTGATGGTGCTTTGGGCTTCTTCCCACATCCCCCAAAGGACACAGTGATAGAACATCTGAGTTTTAATGCACGCTGTTGGGTGAAGAGAATGTTCTGGGACAAGCTGTGCAGAACAAAGGTTATGCACTGACAGCTCACACCACGTTGAACAATTCAACACCTCTGGAAACCCCACCCAGAGAGGTGTTTTTAAGATTGTGTGAACAGCACTAGTGCTGAATTCACTACTTTCATGGCAATTGAGTGTTTCATAGCTCCACCAGCAAGTGAAGCCTTCAGTGGTTTAACCCACGCATCAAAGACTCAACCTCTTACGAATATCTACAGATAACATCCTAAAAATCGAACACAATGACCATCCCACAGGGGCAAGCATGTTGAAAACTAACCGCATTCACCTTCAATAATTCTTGGGCCATTTCACATTTACATTATTCACCATTGTTTTCATTAAAAAATTCTACCTACAAAGGAATACTTGCTGCTATTTATTACACAAGAAGAAACTTCTATGCAAAATTCACAGGCACCACGGAGCTCCTTGGCAGGTACAACCACCAGCCCCGTGAGCTTCTGGTTGTGCCACACTCCTGCCAGACATTTGCAATGTATTAAAAAGTTCAACAACTCAAACAGCGGCACAAAGCCGCATTGCTACTTCTGCGAAATACAGAAGCGGCAGCCGCAGCCCCAGGGAGGCCGAGGCGCCCCGCGAGCAGCAGCGAGCGTGACTTACGTTGTTCATGTACTCGGAGAGCAGGTCCTGCAGGGCCTGGCGCACGGCGTTGCACTCGGCCACGATGCGCTCGCGCCGGTCGTCGCGCGTGCACGAGGAGTCGGCCATGAGCGCCGCCCCGCTGATGATGCTCTCCAGCCGCTCCTCCAGGGACGGCCGGAACCGCGCCTCGCTGAACGTCATCGGGTCTAGGATGATCTTGTTCTGGAAGGAAAACGGGGAAATGATGAGCGTTCGCGGCTCCTTGGCATTTTCACTGCCTTTGGGGAGTTTTTTTAGTCCTTCCTGTAGGTAAATTATCACAGAATATCAGGTTGGAAGGGACCTCAAGGATTATCAAAACTTTCTTGGAACAATTATCTACCACATTCCTGAAAAAAAAAGTATTAGAGAAATATCTGGTAACTCTAAAATCACAATAGGTAAATAATATGAAAAACAATTATATATGTAAGAAGTTCACAACCTTGTAACTCAGAGAAGCTGTGGCTGCCCCATCCCTGGAAGTGCCCAAGGCCAGGTTGGACGGGGCTTGGAGCAACCTGGGACAGTGCAAAATGTCCCTGCCCATGGCAGGGGCTTGGAACCAGATGATCTTTAAGGTTTCTTCCAACTCAAACCATTCCATGATGCTAAACCAGTATTATTCTTCCACAAATATTCTGAAAATTTCTTGGCTCTTCAGGACATTCATATGCAAGGTGTAAGTTTTTTACGCCTGAAGACAGAGTGGGATATTCTCCATTAATAATTTCATTTTGATTATTTTTATTAGCAGCCTACACTGCTGAAATGTTCCTATATTACCTCAACATTTCATGAATTTAAAAAATTGAGGAAGTTAAGACTGCAAGAAAACCATTACTAGATAATGACACTTACACAAAAATATGAAATCTCTTATTTCCATTCTGTAGAGCATCTTTTAACAGCTCTTTTTGGTTTTTAGTCAGGAAAAAAGTGCTGGAGTTGTTAACTAAAATGGGAGCGCTACATGAAGACAATCTAAAAACATCATTAAATTGTCAAATAATCTACTGGTTAGCAAAATATCTTTATTCCACTAGAAAGAGAATTGATTTTCAAAGACTCTTCTAATAAAGAAAGGTTAATTCCTAAATTATGATCACTGCTAAAGACTTGCGTACTTTATCTATCAAACTTATTACCAAACATCAAATAGGTCCAAACCACATTGATTCTACTCTTCTCACTGTAAAACCTTACATAAATTATGAGTTTTGAGTCACTGCTGGATTATATTTTGATCTGCTTTTCTCCTTTTGCAGTTCAAGGTAAAAGAAACAAAGGCAATAATCACCTGCTCCCACTCCTGGGCACATGAACACCACTATGTAATTCAGGAACCTTTCATTCAAACCTCACAAAGAAGTTTCCTAATTGCCTATGGACTAGAAATGCTCTGTAAGCTGTGCACTTGTTATTTGAGCTTGAAAAGAAAATAAATCATTAAGTAGGAATAAAAAATGTAAAAGCACTCTGATTTCTAATAATCACACCTATTTTAAAGCATGTAAGATTTGTTAATGAACCATTTTAATTTTCACAATGTTCTGATAACTTTATGATTAGCCTATTTCTTTTAATATCCAAGAGCAATCAGCAAGGACAAGCCAAATGATACAAGTAATTTGGGAAAAAAAAAAAAAAACAAAAAACCCCAACTCAGTGAACTAAAATGTAAATTAGGATTTAGGAACATGATACATTACCAACATGTGCCTTTAGCATTGAAAACAGTATCTGTTTATTATTAATCAGAAAATGCTCAAATGAATTTATTTGAGGCTAAAACCAGATCCTACGTGAATATTTTCTTTATTTCAGCAGGACAAGACTTTTAGAAAAGATCTTATTTCTCAATAAAACTTCCAATTCACACACAAACCCTGTAACTCTCATTACTATATGGAGAAAGGATCAGCCCCTGAGAAATCTCTAGCTTCACTGAATCCTCAGCAGTTAAACAGTAATAAACATAAGGAATTTATGAAAATCCATTATTTAATAAAAGGACAAATAGAAGAATTTTAACCAGATAACGTATTGTTCCAGTCCCAGGAACTGCTGACTTGGCAGAAAAAAATGCTGCATTAGCTAGAATGTGAAATAATGTCTCACATGCGTCTTCTGGGGTCTGTGTTTCACAGCAGTAAGCAGAGCAGTTTTACAAGCACCTAAATTAGAAATGACTTCTCCAAGAATTAGGCCTGTGCATATTTATGTAATGGGGCTTTTGAGCCAAAGGGTAATGCCTGGGATTTTCAGAAATCAACTGTATAATTTCTTTTTCACAACCTCATATTTCACGTGGCAGTAGCAAGACCGCAATTGAACCAAATGAACTGTATAAGCAACTTATGGAATTAACAAGAAAAAAAATATTGAAAAAAATAGCTGCCATGTTTCAGATTCCTACCCAATCCTTCCAGAAAGGCTTCCCTTTTCCTCCTCTTCCTCACAGCCATAGATGTAAGGTTCTCTACCTACACAGCAAATTTCAAACAGATCTTGCACCTCTCAGCAAGTCATGAATCCCATTTTTCTTCTTGGATGTTCTAGAAGACCCTGCACTCAAGTCTTCAGTGAGACCCAAGGACCCACCTGGAATATGGAAATATGCATGTGCAGTTACTTATGTATTTGCATATGTAAATACAGGGTCCTGCACCTGGGGAGGAACATCCTGCTCAGGCTGGGGGTGACCTGCTGGAGAGCAGCTCTTGGGAGAAGGACCTGGACGTCCTGGTGGACAACAACTGTCCATGTGTGTCCTTGTGCCAAGAAGGCCAGTGGGACTTATTAGAGCACTGCCAGCAGGTCAGGGAGGTGATCCTACCCCTCCACTGAGCCCTAGTGAGGCACATCTGGA
>VZTA01018827.1:0-62653 GCA_013398855.1 Mohoua ochrocephala
GGGTGCGCGAGGCGCTAGGGGCGCGGGAGCCGGCGGACGCGGTCAGAGTGCAGGTGTGTGCCCGGGGTGTGCCCGGCAATGGCCCGGCCCGGCGCCGGAGCGGAGCGGAGGGGAGGGCCTGGAGGGGCGCGGCCCACGCCCGTGCTCCAGGGAGGGAAATGTGGGAGCGCTGCGGAGCGTTTTGCTGAACTCCCAGGTCTCTTCTGCAGTCGTGCAGAGCCTCTCCGTGTGTTCTCTCGCTGTACGTGCTCAGTTCGCTGTTTCGGAGCCAGCGAAGCTTCGGAGTCTCTCGGCACGTGGAGAGGAGCGCTGTCACTGTGATGGGTTGTACTGAACGCGCGCTCTCCACAGCGTTGGCTTTATCACCTGTTCTGTTCCGGAGAGCGAGCCATTGCCTCTCTGCTGTTTTTAAAGCTTTTTCATTGGTCTTGTGCCATGTACATCCAGGTTTAGAGCAGTGTCAATAGAACCATCGATAACACTTCCACTGACGTTTGTATTCGGCTCCTGTTGTGAACCAAGGTAGCCTGAGATTAATGGGCATTTTAGCTGTGGAGCGCTTTCCCTTGGCATAGGATTGTGTGTTCCTCTGTTTTCTGGTGTTTCCAACTCTCGGAGCAGCGGTTGCACACACAGAGTCCCTGCGTCAGTGCAGAACCGTGCAGTTGTCAGTATTTCTGGATGAATGTCAAAAGGGCTGGGGTACTTGGTAACAGTTTTAAACAAAATTGGAAGAGGATAGATTTAAGTTTACAAGAAAGAAATTTCTCACTGTGGTGGGGGTGAGGCACTGGCACAGGTTGCCTAGAGAAGATGTAGTTGCCCCATCCCTGGAAGTGTTCAAGGCCAGGATGGGGCTTGGAGCAACCTGGTCTAGTGGACGGTGTCCCTGCCCATGGCAGTGGGGTTAGAACTGGATAACCTTTAAGGTCCCTTCCAATTTAAGCCTTTCTGTGATTCTACTGACCCAAAAAAACAGTTTATAGCGCACTGGTATTCTTGCTCACACATAAGTAAAGCCTAATAGGGTAGGAAGAAGCTTATCCAGTGTAGGTTCTTTTCAGATGTAGTTTGATGAATAATGCAAGCTAGAATAAACTGATGCTAAAATTTGCAGTACTGCCATTCCTCCCCCTTCTCTGTCCTCCAGACCCTTGCTGCTTTGCTTTTCCCCCGTGCTGGCAAAATGTGGGGGTTTTGTATTAAACTGGGCTAGAGATCTGGTCTGGCTTAAATCCAACCTTACTATGGCCAGGTTTTTGGAATGTGCAGTCTAATCAGAGTCAGGATTGTCACTTTCATTGCGCATTCATTCTGGTAAGGTGTGAAGTGGTCAAAACTTTGTTGCCGCAGCCTCTGCTGCTCCAATACGAGCCTGTGGGTATGCCCTTACATCCTTTTGCAGGATGCAAGACTCCTCTCCTTATTTAATAGATCCCAGAACAGCTTGAGGAGGTGGCAAAAAAAGCTCTTGAGAATGTTTCTTTGGGTTTTTTTTTAGTGTGTTTTGTTAAGGAGCGTTTGTGGGGAAGGAAACTGAGAAAAACATCTGCCGTTATATGTTAAAAGTGCTTCCAGTATAACTTGCATGGTGTGTTCTGGGGATTTCCTGGAATACAGAGGATAAGCACAACAGCTTCAGGCATGTTACTGTGTGAAATATTTTGTACTTTAACCATGCAAATTCGAGGATGCCCAGAGATGATCTTGTTTCTTGCTTCAGTTCTTCCTTGGGGTGGAACACTCTGCAGGGTGGTTTACCCTGTCTGATTCACTAGGTTCATGTCTTTAAAATCTTCCGTGGTTCTTACATCGAACGTGGAAAGCACGTTGTACAAGCCTGTGTAACGCTTTGTCTGTGTTAGCAGTCATTCTTAAAACTATAACATGCTCTACTTCTGGTGCTGTTTAGTTCTTGGTTTGTTCTGTCTCGGTGACAGAAGTAGATGGATTTGCATTGGTTTGTCTGCTCTAAAATCCCTAAAGCACTTGCACAGTTTGAAGTTATTGGGACTATTTGGTCCCTTCCAGTTAAGAAAAAGACGAAACTGGTTGGAAAAGAGGCAGTTTGGTTGTTTAATCAGCACTGGTTTTGGTTGTTCGCTACAGTATTGGTAGAAGATGAGCTGGAAGCCCCCTAGCAGATAATTTACTTTTAATGCCAGCTTTGTCTCAACTGTGGTGAGCTGAGGAGCAACTATGGGAGTTATATTTTGGATGCTGTTACTATTGCTTACTGCCTTGGTACTGATTTAATATTTCCCTTAAAAAGAAAATAAAATTTATAGGTCATTAAAAAACTCAAGTTAAGACATTAGTCTGAGCTGTACACAGTCAGTTCTGCTGTTTTGCTGTTACAAAGAATTTGGATATTACTAGTTTAATTGTTTTCATGAAACTGGACCAAGTATTTCTAAATTTTTTTCTTTTTTTTTTTTTTCCCCCATGGGCACGTTGAAACAGTCTTGATTTTGAGATGAAAGGAGAAACATCCTTTCATGAGAAGGCAATAATTTTTATTTTTGTTTTGCATGAGTACGTAGCTTTTCGTGTGAATCTATTGTCTGCATCATTGTTTTAGCAGTCGAGCTGTTTAGGGCACATAAGCAACTAGAGAACATATTTGAAAGATTGGAACCGTTCTACAGAGATGCAACAAAACTGATACTAAAAACCATCAGGACAGTCTTGCGTGTACTGTAATGAAGAATGGTGCATTACTGGTCTCTCCTGTTTTAGTCAGAAGTGTTTGGAAGGGACATCACTGATAAGAATATGTACTTTGCCAAAACACTTTACATCTTCAGAGCACTTTGTTGCTCTCTGTATTCTCAGCTCCCCAAAGGTGCAGGTACATCTTATTAATCCTTGCTGTTCTCAGGAAGAGACTCTGCCTCAGATGGATGTCTCTGCCTGAGGATGTTTCTCTCTGCTTTGAAGTCAGAAGAAAAACTGACACTGACTTTTTTTCTCTTTTTGTTTTTTATTATCATTATTTTTTTGCCCCTAAAGAAACAGTTACTTTGATTTCAGTAAGAAGCTGAAATAGGCCTGAAGTGGTGTGTCCAGCTCAGCTGGAAGAAGAGTGTGAGTACACAGAGTTCCTGCCAAGAAATAACAAATCTCTTTTTCTTTTACCTCTAGGGCTGGGTCCGCTCTGTCCGATCCCAGAAGGAAGTTTTGTTCCTGCACATAAATGATGGGAGTTCTCTGGAAAGCCTCCAGGTGGTTGCTGATCCCAGCCTGGAAAAGAGGTAGGTCCATTTGAAATAAGTGGAGAAATCTATGTGTTGAGCTGTGCTTGGAGGGGTGTGCTTAGGCCTCCTTCCCCGTGCCAGGGACTCACCGGCCTCTGGCACCTGACCACAGGAAAGGTACTACTGCAGTCTGTGGTCTCTGGATGCACTTTTGGGAGGGAGAATGTCAGACTACTCTGTCTCCACTTAGCTGAGGCCTTGTGGATCAGTTGATTAATCCTATGAGATTAATCTGGACCTAATTTTCTTAATAATTGTAACAGTGTAGGCATTCTTGACTGCTGTTGGAATTGCTTGGAAATCACGTGAGGCAGCCAGGGATGACTGTCCCCCAGGTTCTGGAGGGTGCTGTTGCTCTCCTGTAACAACGGGAGGACTGGCATGGTGGGCATAGCCCCTGGATAGGCATGTCTGTTCTGTTATAATAAAATAATGCACTTGTGTTATAGCTTAATTTTATTTTGTTGTTGTTCACTGGGCTAGAGTTGGGAGTTTTGGGATGATCTGGGAACCTTCTAGGTGTAACTTGATTTTTTAAAGATATTTTAAATAATTTTTTACTATAAACTGCATTTGTCCACACCAAGAGCCCCTTCTAATAAAAGCCTGACACTTTTCCCCACTTGTCCAGCATTCCTGCCTTGTCCTAAATTCTAGGCTTTGTGAATCTCTTCACATTCTCACCTCTGCATTTAATAATTTTTCATTTCGTCAGTTAAGCTCTATGGCTACAGCATCTCTTGTGATCTCAGGTGATCCAGCTAAATTAACAGGAATCTCTCTTCTGAATGTAGCTGTATCAGCACCTAGTTAAGCTTTTGTCTTTTCTTGATTTCTTAGAGACCTGACTTTTGGAAGCGCAGTGGAAGTGCAAGGGAAGCTTGTCAAAAGTCCTCATAGGATGCAAAACATGGAGCTGCAAGCTGAAACCATTCATGTAGTGGGACCTTGTGATATTTGGGTATGTCACTATAGCAGGAGGGGTGGGGACTGCTGGAAATCAGTTTTTAAAGGTCCAAGTATCCAGCAAAGCATGCTTGAAACTGTATTTTCTTTCAGTCTGAGTGGTCCTGCAGACTTTGATTTGTCAGTAGTGTCTGTAGGATGCATCAAAGGAGAAACATGGGACCACCATGAAAGCTCGTTTCTGGGACAGAGCTGTTTCTCCGTGGAAAATGTGCACAGGCTGAGAGTTAAGAGTTTGCCTTTGTTGCACCCTGAAGCACTTACCTGTGCAGGTGGCTTACCTGGTAAGTTTGGCTCAGATATAAATTGGAGAGAGAGTGGAACTGGCAGGGCACTCCAGGCTGTGCAGCTGGAAGAACCATATCTGCCACAGGCATGTTCAGAACCAGCTTGTTGTTGCAGCATTGAGGTGAACAGCTGGGTTTCAGGGGGGCTCAGCATCCAGAAGGTGGAGCATTTTAGAGTGCCAATACCTCCTCTTGTGTTCATGGCTCTTGCTCTGCAGTAAGCATTATAAAATACACAAAATAACCAGAAAAGAGAGGCAAAAGCATCTAGTTCTTCTGTGCTCTGTAATGGTGATAGAGTTTTAGTAGGCAGAGATGGCGTTCCATGAATAGCAATAAAACTGCATTGACTCCCAAGTTCTCATCCCCTTATGTTGATTCCTTTTTTGTTTTCAGTCATTTCCCCTGAAAATGAAGGAGAGGCACCCACTGGAGTATGTCCGACAGTTCCCTCACCTGCGATGCAGGAGCAACACGCTGGGCGCCCTGCTGCGAATCCGCAGTGAAGCCACTGCCGCCATCCACTCCTTCTTCCAGGTACTCCCTTCTGTGCTGAGCCTTACGTGTAGAGCACTCCACCCAGGCTGGCTTTATGGCAGCAGGTTAGGAGGGAAGGAGCGTGACATCTTGCCTGCAGGGTATGGATTTTGGACACGGTGGCTTTCTTTCCAGGCCTGGGCCTGGCTGGGCCTTGGCCAGACCATTGCTTATGATCGGGTTAGCGCATCTGTGGCCTGTCAGTGTCTTTCCACCCATTTCCTGTTATTTATCCCTTTCACTGAGTTGCAATGTAATTGCCTGCAAGTGTGTGGTCTGTGGTACACAACATAATGTGGACTTGTTTAACCCATCCTCTGCAGTGACCTTACGGTCCTTGGACAGAAACCTCCTCCCACATGGAAAAATCTGTGGTACAGGAACACAGACAAACTGACTCAGAGCTTCTTGTTATTCTCAGTTCTTGCCTTTCTCTTACTGCAGTACAAATCTGTGTAGATGCTGTTAGCTGACATTAAGAAACACCTGTTCTGATGCATTTCAAACTGATGGGTGGGAGCCACCTGTGTTTTCTGAACGTGTCATTCAAGCTGTGGGCACAGCACAGGCTTTGTGCAGGCAGGGGGGCAGTGAATTGACTCTGATGCCAGATGTCACATAGAGACCATGTGATTCTTTGTGTGAGTAGATAAAGCAAGCTAACGAGTCCTCTAGCACACCTGAGCCCTTTTTTAAAGCTGTTCCTGGAAATAAACATGTTTTAGTTTAGGTAAGCTGGCTTTAGTTTGAATAGAATCATGTTCCGAACATTCTGATGACAAAATTCATATGTAATAATTAGTGTGGCCCAAGGAACAGGTTAGAAATGTCAAGATGAATTTCTGGTCCCAGGTTTGCTGGTCTTTGTTGCCTGCAGTGGCAAAGAAGGCTTGCTTGCTCTAAGAAGTGTCTGTGTGGAATAGCATGGTGTTTGGATGACTTTTGTGGGTTTTGTAGGGGTGGGGGTGGGGTGTGTTTTGTGGTTTTTTTAAGAGCTTTAGGAGAAATCCCCCGTCAGGTAAAGCTGCTGGTTTCAGGATTGTGCCTGCTCCTGAGACAGAAGCCAGCTCTGTCGGGAATCAGTCTGTGCCGGTGTGGAGCCACTAGATGGCATCGCCTACAACGATTTCTGCTTCCAAACCTGGGCACCGAAGGCAGCCAAGATTCAGAAAC
The DNA here is from genome assembly GCA_013398855.1 of Mohoua ochrocephala. Taxonomy (NCBI): domain Eukaryota; kingdom Metazoa; phylum Chordata; class Aves; order Passeriformes; family Acanthizidae; genus Mohoua; species Mohoua ochrocephala. Next base: position 6,221 of record VZTA01018827.1, read on the forward strand.
CGTCTTATTCAGGCTTTGCTTCTCCAAATCAACTCCAGCTCAGGCTCTGACATACCTTCCTGTTTACAATGCTCAAGAGCAGAGCTCTATTATAAAATAGAATGTATCATCAATTTGGCAGCAGCAGCTACACTAAAGTTATTTTTAAAGGAATAAGGAAGATTTGGTCCCAGACCTGATAATTACAAATGCTTATGTGAGAACTCTCCTAGCACCAGGAATGTCTGTGGTTTGCTCCATTTCTAATGGAAGGAAGTCTTCTAAAATTGCCTCCTGCATCATCCCAAGAATATTGCAATTTCCAGTGTGACAATGTCAGAACATTTCATAGCTACAGAGTATAATTTGAGCATTTTCACTCTGCAGAGCTGTAAGGAACTTAATGGTGGAAGAAAATAAGTGGAGCTGTTTGAATACACACTCAAAATTATCAAGACTCTCTTTAACTTTAAAAACCTCTCTTTTTTAGCCTATTCATTTCCAGGAATGAATGACTACTGCCAAGTGCCTTTGGTTTGGATGTTGAAAGCTAAAATGTCCTCTTTAAATCTTCTCCTGAGAATTGTGGTCCATGTGGGATAGGAACATTGTTCCTAGGCACAGTAAGATAGTTGCATTGTGAATGGCAACTTCCACTCTGCACATTAAGTTCCAGGTTTGTGAGAGCCAGTAATGCAACTTGAATTATTTTAGAAGCTTTTATAAGGGGAATTATCTCAGAGGTTTTTAGGGGATTCTTTTATTTCAGATCTGTGCAGATGGCATTACTTTCCAAAGCATGTGAGGAATCTTCTGTGTGAAATGTGCTTCTTTACTGCAACTGCTACCAGTGTATGAGGAATTTAGGCATTTTTCAAACATCTCCTGTAGAGCTGGGAGGCCACGTAACCAGCAGGGCTCTGAATATGCAGGGAACTGTGTCAAAGGCCTGCATTTTGTACTGGTAGACTGAAACTTCCTCCTTCAGGCAAAGCAAGTTGTTCTGGATCCAAAACTTCTCTCTGTGCAGTAACTGGATCCCAGTGAGGAGCCGAGGTCTTTGCACCTGTAACCAAGGTAGCCCAGAGCTGACTGCAGGGACTTTGCTCCCTCTTGGTTGTGTTATTGTACTTCCACAAAATGCATTGCAAGGTGTCCATATGAGCTTTTTGTTTCAAATTAATATTAGTTTGATTCTGAGAGTGGGCACTAAATACTACTCCTGTCTTCCTAGCCCCTTAACTAGCTGGTGGTAAGGACCAGGACCTCTCATGTGACTGACTGAATTGTATTATTCTGGTAAAGGCTGTGAAGCTAAGATGTATCCATCCACTGAATATTGGGTTGCAGCTGTTTTAAAAGCCTGTGGCTGCACTGCAGAGAAATCCAGAGAACAGGGGCTCTTTCTTCGTTCAGCCTTCCTTGTTTTGGAGGCCTCTGCTGGATTTATGAACTATTACATGAATGTGTAGTTCTGCAGGTACCTAGAACATGACCAAGCCAGGGTATACCCTGTCTCTTAAAATCAGCTTGACTTCAGGATCTTAGAAGATGTGAGGTAGGACTGACACTTTATTGATGGTTGGGTGTTTTTAAGGTGTCTCTTTCATCCAGTGTGTGATTTCTGTCATCCAACACATTTGATCACTTCTTTTAATGCAGCACACAAAGAGTGTCCTTTGCCTAACCACTGCCTTCCAAAAAGCTGAAAGAAACAAAGTGTTGAGGTCATAGGGGTGAATTTGATTGAAACTGCCCAAAAATATAAAAATGCTGGAGGAAATGAGAAAAAAGGAGAATGGTATGGAAACAGGCCATTGCAAAAAAACCTCATAGTAATGACATAAATCTCTTTTGGTTATGAAACCTGGAGGAAAACGCACAGGTAGTAAACACTGATTTGTAAATCGAGCTGGCATTTAGTTTGTCATCTGTCCCTGCAAGGCAGAAGCTGCCTAAAAGACTCCATGTGCTGTCCTGGCTGGGGGCTAATGGCCAAGCTGTGTGTGCTGGTTGATGTCATCCCTGAGGGTGATGTTTGATATCTTTAGCTCCTTAACTTTGCTGTCTGTTCCAGGATAATGGATACGTGCATATTCATACCCCCATAATTACATCCAATGACTGTGAAGGTGCTGGGGAACTCTTTCAAATTGGGGTAAGTTGGGTTGCATAAAGTTTGTTTTGATTTTTTTTTTTNTCAAAAATGTTTTTTTTTTTTTTTTTTTTTTTTTTTTTTGCAAAGCAATTCTTGAGTTATTGAAGGTTAGAGGAAATGTTTATCTTTATGAACTGTTTTATGTACTTCTGTGATTATTTTTTTAATACAGCAATCCTTTGCTTCAACTAATAATTTAGACAGTTAAACAGATGCATTATCTTTTTTCTTCTTTTATTGCTATTTTGTGCATTAATCAGCACCTTTTGTACTGATGAAGTTGTTCTATCCCTGGTGCTGTGGAAAAATTTACAAAGAATAACGGAGGGAGGTGGAACATCTTAGTAAACAGAAAGATGTGATCATAAGAGCCCAAGAGATGGGATGGGTCGTTCAGGACAGACTACTGCACTCAAATATTTCTTAGCGTTGAAACAAAGAATATCATTCACCATGAGATAATCTTTAAAAAAAGAAGTTAGCAACACCTGAAACTCCTTTTCACTGGTGTGTACATACAGGTTCCTCCCTACAGGCTACTCCTGTTGTACGTCAGAATTCTCCCCCAGTATTGGCGAGCCTCCCCATAACCGCCAAATTACTGCCACAATCTATCCATATAAGAGTACTTCACATCATGGGTCAGAGCCTCCTGTGAAACTGAAACACAGCCACAACCACTAAGGTCTTCCCCACAGATTTCTCATGATTCCTGACCCCACAGTCATTAATCATACGGAATTCCAGCTCCGTTTTATACTTCTGTGTTTGAGATCGACTCTTCTGTCTCAAACAGTGGCATCCTTTGCCACTTAGGCTTATTGGCTCCAGCTTTGCTGGTGATTCATCTGTAAGCAAGAGGAAAATTGTCGAGGTAGCAGTTACTTGCTGTGGGATCGTGTCTTCCACTCTGCACAGCCTCATGACAAAAAAAGCTTCTGTCTACTTCTTCTTCAGGATCTCAAGGTCTAACCTGTGCTACCAGTGATTCCCTTCCAGGCCAGTACATGCGGCTCAGCTTTTTGCTTGCTGGGACAATAGGGTTGATTAGCTAAACTAAATTGTTCCTGTTTAATTGAGATGCCTTAATGTTACCCAAGGTTCACTCCAGGCTGTTGCATGCAAATTAAGACGTGAAAACAAGTGACACTTAATGATGGAAACATTATGCAGTTTGCAGCTGTACAGTGTATTGCGTCTTCGGTACAAATTGTATCCACTTGAAAGCTGTAGAGGATGCAGGACTACAGCGTAGGTGGCTGGTAGTGACAGAAGCCCTGATGCAAATGTTGAATGAGGTGCTAAATTGTGAGCCTGAAACTTGTATAAACTGGATCTTATCTAAATGCATGGTTCAAGGCAGATATTTTACTCCTCTCCAGTGGGATTCCTGAGGTGCGAATAGTACCTGTCTTGGAGAAATGTAACTACAGCTGTGCTTGGAAGGTGAGCCGTAAGTGCCAAGTCAGACCCCATTAAATGGCCTGTGCCATAAAGGAAGGGCTTCACAAACCCACTTGCTGCTGGGAAGGGGGAAGTTCTCCCTGATTTCCTGTTTCTTCTTTTGAGTACAGCTTCATCGTCTGGCCTCGTTTAGGACTTAGGTTTGTTTCTGCAAAGCCCTGTTCACAGTCGGCCCTGGCTAGCAGAGATCTGACAGCTATCCTGCTGGGATCACTTCATGCAACTGGAGCAGTGACACTGTTTTTTGACAGTGAAAACATGGGGAAGATTAAGTCTGCCTTGGGCCGTGCCTGTGAGGCTGTCAGACACAAAATAAGAATGACAGAAGGGTGTCAGACGTAATGATGAGGGTGTGGTATTTGCAGCAAAGCCCAGAATCTTCATGTGCTTTTAACCAAACCAACTATCAAGACATTCCTGTCTGCTGTATTCAGTCACTTTTTAAACTAGCCTGTAATTCACTCTCTGAAAAGGCCAAGGGAGAATATAAATTCCTGTTCCTCCTATATTTGAGGAGGAGCTAAGATTTCTGGTGATGGAATTGATGAAAGCATCCCTCAAATTAGATTCTTCACTTTCAAAAAATATTTAAATCCTGTTTCTTAAGTGTTAAGACCTGTCTTCTAGCTGCAACCAGAATTGGTGTCCTGTTGCTCATGAATTTGTAGTAGTTACAATACATCTTCTGTTAACAGGTTGGGGTTTTTCTGCCTTTTGGGGTTTTTTTTTTAGCTCCCTTGGGCAGTGTATAGAACTAACAGTCTCACCAGTTTAGCTGACCTGCCTCAGGTGGAGTAAGTTGAAAACTTTAGTTGAATAGCCTTTAGGACCCAAATAGAGGCTTCTTTTGCACCCACTGTGAACTATTGCCTTTAAAAGCTGTTTTCTCTGACTGGCACAATTTTAATCCTCTGACTAATGTCTGATGGCTGCTCGGGCCTGTGCATTCTTTGGAAGTGATGGAAAGTGAAGAGAGTAGGAATATGTTTTTACATGTGAACTTGAAGAGATGGGGAAAAATGTATCTGAAGTTAGAATGAAAAGGCTTTTTGAAATACGGTCTTTGATTCCTAAAACTCTTAATCCTGTAGGATTTGTGTTTGTTTATATGTTCAGCTTCCTCATTATCTTTGTTTGGTTTTGGGTGTACTGATTAGTCTGTGCATAGCTTTGGCTGGGATGCTCTCATGCTAGGACTTGGGATGGGGGAGAATCCATTCCCTCTCTGCTGGGCAAATCAACTGAATGTTTTCAAAATGAAGTACTGCAGTGGTGAAAAGAGTGCGGTAAACAGAGGACATCTTAAAAAATAAATAAGTCACAAGATGGTAACAACTCCAGAGGAAACTTCTCCACCTGAAAAGTGTAGGTTTGAGGAGAAACTGCCAGAAGTGTGAAAATGACTAGGCAGACCTTAACCCTTGTGGAGAACATCAGCAACACCAGCTTGTGGATTTCTGCGCTGTTGGCAGTGTCTTCCTGTGGTGGGAGCATGCAGGGGAGAAAGCATCTTGTTTGTGCTTCTTTCTTTAAAGTAAATTTTTTGAAAAGCACTAGAAGAGCTCTGACTGTTGAAAGCAGTGTTTTAGTATCATCCAAAGCAGGACGAGGTAATTCTTGAAATAGGGAGAATGCAGATCAGCAGGGGCAGATAGCCCTTATTTTATTTCAATCTGAAAATAATTCCCCTGTACCAGCAGTTTTAGCACCTCCACCTCAGCACAGATCCTTTCCTTGCCTTTTTTTTTTTTGCTTATTTTTCTCTTTTTTTTCTTCTGAAGTCTAAAATTCTTAGCAGCTTTGTATGTTGCAAGAAACTTTATCCAGTCCCCTTCTATGGCTGCATCCTAGGAAGTCTGCCTTACTTTTGTCCTTGTGACCCAGCTGCATGTTTGTTCCCTGCTATTTTCAGTAGCCTCCCACTCTGTCTGCAGCGTTGAAGGCTTCCTGCGTTCTGGATCTCTTGCTCTGTTTTCCACTTTGCTCCCTGGAAAATTTTCTTTGTACGGCCACCCTCGGCTGCTGTGGAGAAGGTGGAGGCTTCTCTGTGCTCTGTAAGAGCCTGTCTGGCCCAGGACACTCCAGCTGGTTCAATGTGGGTCTCAACAGCCACTTTTCTTTTGAGAGAACTCAGCGTGCAGTGAGTTCCAAAGCACAACAGCTGTATCATGCATTCACAGCTCTTTAAGTAGATCTCACATGCAGTTTTTATTGCCTGTAGCCTTATTCCTTCCTGGGACCACTCTCTCTCTATGTGTAAGGAGCGCTGCACTCTGCCTGTCGGCTCCAGTGGAGGTAAAATGTGCTCTGTATGAGGCTTGTCTCTTCCCACACACACCCCTCATGGCACCTGGATGGTGTTTGGCTGATCCCAGAGTCTGGATCAGGCCGTTTCATTACTTTGAAAGGATATTTAACTGTAAACCTGAAGAACCATCCAGGTATAGTTCTTCTCTAAAATGCATCTGGAGATTGTACGGTATTGGGCTGTTGGGGGTTTTTTGCTCCTCGCTCACAGGAGTGAATGTCAAAGTTTTTAGATGCCTGAAGGGTGCAAGTTTATGGTTGTGCCAGCTGTGGCACCAGCAATATGTACCTGCTGCTGAAGATGCAGAAACTTATTCCTACCATCCCTTTGGTACTACTGAAAAAATCCTTGTCAGCACCAAAGAAAGCTGGGATCTGCTGGGGAGAATCACAGTTAAACGCAACAGTATTGGTGTCTGTCAGCTGTTTTCCCTTTTAGAGATGTGTGATGGTCTGGGAGGCAGCCAGTTCCTGGGAGACTGGTGCTTCAGAGATGTGCTCAGCAGGGATCAGGGTAAGCTGGACCTGAGCTGAGGGAGTGCTTGCTTTTTCATGTTCTAGCTCTCCCAGTTTCTGCTGGTTTCTACCTGATTCATATCCGCCTGTCCAGTCCATATTTATGAGATGTTATGCATTCCAGTACATATTCATGAGATGGTTGTCTCAGCAGAACCAGCTGCTATTGCTCAGTGCAAGTCCAGCTGATCAGAATTAGGACTGGAATTGCCAGGAGGACTTTTTGGACGTTAAGAAGTTTGCAAGGGTTGTCTAAGAAGGAAAATCTAATCATGTTTGTAGTGGGGTGTCACAGAGGGCAAATCTGGATTAAAGATGTGTTGCTGGGAAGCTGCAGCAGCATGGTGGTGTGGGCCTGGGCTAGAGCTACAGCAATGATTTCTATGAGCGTTTCACGTCTTCTCTGATCCCTTCATGCTTTTGGCTTGCATAAAGTGTAAGACAGAATCAAACAGTTTGTACTCTCCTGAAGCTAATTGCCTCAAGGAGAAGTTAATACAAGACTGACATCAAAGGGAATAATTTTAAATTAAATCATTAGACATTTGAGGAGATGGAGAACAAAACAGGTATTAAATCCAGTTGTTCTTGTATTTAGAATGAGAATAAAAAGCCTTTGAAGTTGATGTCAAATACTAGTATGTTTATAGCACGTTTACTCTGAGACACCAAGATGTTTCATACAGATTCCCTCTCCCTCTTCCCCCGTTGTAATTTGGGTAGTTTTCGACTCTGGAATGGAGAGAGCTTGAAAGGAAACCCAGAATTCCCTTCCTCATCTTTTATCAGGTCCGTGTTTTGGGGTCGGGAAGTGGGAGAACCGTCCATCTAACTGAAGTAAAAGCACCACACTGTTGTTGCTTCATTTTGCTGATCATGGGCATGAAAACCAATCTCACCCAGTGTCAGCAGTGAAGGGACAGTGTCCCCTACCATTTATTTGTCTCGTACCAGTGGCTGGGGTTTCATATGATAAAGAAGCCAGCTTGATCTAAAAGGCTGAGCCTGAATCTGGGGCACAGGCGCTTGGGAATATTGGCCTGTGCTTGAGTGTGTAAAGTGGAGGAATCACCTCCAGTGGATTAGCTGATATTTGTACCTGTGAATGCGCAGCTGCTAATTATGGAATCTCCCCTTGCTGAAGGTGTCCCTTCTGAACAAAAAGGGAGCCATTTAATTTTTCCTGCATAGAAAAGTTTTCTGCATGAGCTGTGTTGCAGCTCGCAACACCCATTGTATGGAGTATTGTGCCTTGAGATGAGGGAGAGCAAGGGCATCTGTGGAGAGGCGAGGTGATTGGATGGTGATGGGGCAGTAAAATTTTATCTAAATATTGCTGTGTTTACCCTTCACCTTCTGTCAGAAGCCATCCGGGGGCTGCTCACAATGCAGACATTCATCTTGGGATCTCTCAGTGACCTCTCAAACAGGCTGCAGGTTTTCAGAAGCGCAGTTGAGTTGTAGATTGTCTCACTTTCTCCAGTCACTTGCTATGTTTCTATGTTCCCTGTGTCTCTCTGAGATCACATCTGATTTGGAGAATGAAAAATGACACAAAGTCATTATAAATGAACCGGGCCCTAGCTCCTGGAGACAGCTGTATCCTGTTTGTGTATTTCGGGGGGAAGCGTTGAGATTTCGTGGCTGATTTCTTGTTCTTTTCTTGCTTCCAGTTTGTCTCTTTCTCATTGTTTAGAATTAGGTGGGATTTTTCACTGGTGAAACAGGGAATATAGCTGAACTAAGCTTGCAGGGAAAGAGAAGCCAGTGGTACATAGCTCTTCTCTTTAGTGTTCTGGCCGTGGTTCTGGGGCTGCAGTATGTGAATGTTTGATGTTTATTAATATCCTTATTGTTTTTGAGCAAATGCTCTGGGTTTATTTTATGAAAACAATGGGGGCCTGCTTCTGCATCCTTGGAGTTTGCTGGTTGGTTTTTTTAGAACCGGAGAACCTCTGAAACAAAGGAAGCAGTCCTGGGGTTACAGCCACAAATTGTCCTATTTTCATTGATCTCTGTGGAACAAGGCAAGCTTGCTCTGTTCTTTAGTGTGATGCTGTGAAGAGATAAAACTGCCTTGTGATCTGAGACTTTTGGAAGTCACTGTTTTATCTTCGTGATGAGCAGCAGAGCTTTTTGAGAACAAAAGCAACACCTTCAAGCCCATTGAGAAAAATGGCAGGTTGTAGACTATCAAAGGCTGGCAGACAAGGCTCCCTGTGACAGAGCAAGTTGGGGAGTGGGGTGGCTGGAGGCAGTGGCATACTTAGCCGAGCTGGCAACACTTAGCTTAACTCCTAGGAACTACACCTTGAAAAGTGGGTATTTCAAACTTATTTCGGAAGAAAGTCTTCGTTTGGAAGTGAATGTAGATCAGCCAGACCTCAGCTCAGCTTTGAAGTTCTGTTTTTCTCCTGAACCTTTGGCTCCTCCAAAGCTGAGGGATGACATTGAAATACACAAGATGTTGAAACATAGTCTCATTTATCCTCATGTTTCTTTTAAAAGTCACAGAGTTGTGACCTCTAGAGATCATCTAATCCATCTCACTGTGCTCAAACAGGGTCAGCTGGAGCAGGTTGCCCAGTACTCTGCTGCTGTTTTTTATATCTCCCCAGATGGAGACTTTACAACCCCTCTGGACAACCTGTTCTAGTGCTTGACACCCTCAGTAAATATTAAAGGTTATTCTTGTTTTCAGATGAATTTTTGTGTGTCTTTTTTAAAATCTGTGCCCATTGTCTCTTGGGACTTTTTTTTTTCTTGAGGTTTTTCATAATGGAACACTGAGCTTGCTAAATTTTCCATTACTTGTAGATTTTTATGCTTAAAATATCTGATGACCTGAAAAAAGCATGCAAAAGCTGAAATGAAACAGTTTGTTTTTCAGTGCCTATATAATATGTAAGCTGTGATGTCTCCAATTTAATATTGTTTCAGTTGTGATATTTTTGAAAACTCAATAACAAGTCTTAAGAGGATATTGCATTCTCTTTTTTTTGATTACTGTTTGTCTTTTTCCAGTGGAAACAAATTCATTTTCCCATGAAAAGAAAATAACACTGGTTTTTAAAGTTTTTTCTGAAAGTCAGTGGCACTGACACAGAAAACACTCCTCCATTTTCTCATCAGGCTTGAAATTGAATTTTGAAAGGCAGTGCTGTATGAAGTTTCAAACTACAAATGATAGAGATTCTTCTCTTCCTCCTCTCTGTTCATCTTGGTAGGAAAGTGAAAATCAATGCTTGGAAAAGAGGGAAAATAAGCCGAGTGCTGTGCTTTTTATTTAAACACTAATAGTCTGACTTGTTGCTCATTTTTTTTACTTACAGACATCAAGTGAGGCAAAGGAATCTGCAGAAAATACCCATTTCTTCAATGTGCCTGCCTTCCTGACGGTTTCTGGCCAGCTCCATTTGGAAGTAATGGCAGGGTGAGCAAAACCAGAAGTTTTTGTCTTTGTCTATGGGATATTCCCAGCTGGTAATTCTGCCCTGTTGGCATCCATTAGGTATCTGCCACGTGTACCTGCCAGAAATGGGCTGAGTGGCAGTGTCGGGATGATGGGCAGTGAGAGGCCAGCCTAGACAGAGGGCTGGAGCACCTCTTGTATGGACACAGGCTGAGAGAGCTGGGATTGTTCATCCTGGAGAAGAGAAGGCTCCAGGGAGACCTTAGGAGCCCCTTCCAGTACTTTTCCAGTACAAGAGAACTGAGAAGGGGCTTTGGACAAGGGCATAGAATGACAGGGCAAGGGGGGATGGCTTCAGATTGAAAGAGGAAAGGTTTAAATTAGAAATTAGGAAGAAATTCTTTACTGGAGGGTGGTGAGGCAGTGGCATGGGTTTACCAGAGAAGCTGTGGATGCCCCATCCCTCGATGTGTTCAAGGCCAGGTTGGATGGGGCTTTGAGCCACCTGGGGTGGTGGAAGTTGTCCCTGCCCATGGCCAGGGGTTTAGAACAGCATTGTCTTTGGGGTCACTTCCCAAACTGTTCAATGATTCTATGCTCTGGAGGGTCTCGCAGCATCTAGAGAGTTAATGCTGTGTGATGTATCACTGCAGTGCTTTTGCATCTAGAAGAGCTTCATTTATTTTTGAAGACTGAAGGGATTCAATACCACTTGAGCTGCAGGCCTCAAAAACTCAGTGTACTTAAATAAAATAAAAATAAATGGAGCAGGTTCCCAGAACAGCTATGCTCCATTATGAATAAACACAGCTTATCTAAACTTAGATGGCCCTGGATTCATTTAAAATGCCTGTAAGAACAACACACTACTGTAAAATAGGAACACGAAGCTGCAATGTACTGCATGCTGAAGAGCATTGATTTTTTTATTTATCCATCCTTAGAGAGCAAGGTGCATCTGAGTGATATCAATGGAAAAAGTATTTACCAGAGAGGTAATTTGCCCACTTTAGCTTTCTGCTCTATCTTAGAGCAGGCTGTGTACTATTTAAGAGGTACAGACTGATGTAATAGAGAGAGATTGTATTTCAGGTGGATCATTAGAATCCGTATTCTTTCTTTGGACTTATTTGAATTGTGGAATTATATCTTTCAGTAAAGGTCGCAACGCCTGACAGTCAATTAAGTCTAACACATACAAACGCATGTCATCCCATCTTCCAGGGACCAAAATCTCCCCTGCTCCTGCAGTTAAAGAGACCTCTTCCTCAGTAACTTTCCCCAGCTAATATCTGAGACGACGCCGGTCTTTGGCTGCCAAGTGACCTGTGCTTTGGCCACAGCAGACAGGGCACCACATGAGAAACATCCTGTCTGTCAAGAGCGTCTAGCTTGAGTATTTCAGCGAATGGCAGACATCGAGCTGGTCTGAGAGGAGACCGTGTCTCTCAGGGAGAGCAAACCAGGCAGAAAAGAGATTTCTGGAAATATTTATATGTTTTGATTTGTATGCAAAAATTGCCCTTTGAACAATTTCACTGCAGCTATTTATCAGCAGCCAATTAAACTGTGCAACAGTAATTACATAAAAAAAACTCCAACACTGATTCTCAATATTGCATATGAGGCGTGGACAGCAAGTACTATTAGAAATACAGGTCAGAACTCCCACATTTTCCAAAACTAGGATTTTTATCCCTTTCGTTTTCGGGAGGTTTCCACCGGACAGAAACTGATCACTTTAAAAGTGTTTTTAAAGTCACCATAAGTGCATGATGAACCCCCTTGGCACCTGGCAAACAACTGCAGTGCTACCTGCCTGAGATCTGGTCTCTGACAGGCTCTATCAGCTGTCCAGCTGGCCAGCAGTGATTTGGCTGAAGTACCATGTCTGAGGAGAATCCACATTGCAAGTGCTCAGAAAAATGTGCCTTCAAATAAGGATTATTGTGCTGATTTCACTCCAGCGGCTCAATGTACTAATTTAGTTAATTTATTGGGAAAATTCAGTGTAGATGAAGACCAAACCCATTATGAAAGAGAACTCTCTCTTTGACAGACTTGACACTTTCACCCTTAATCTTAGAGTAGTAAAAAGTGAGTCTTCCACCTCCAAAATGGAAATATTCTGGTCTTCCCAATAAACAAATCAGGTAAAACAGTAAAGATTTATCTGTTTTAGATTTGATTCTGTGAAATTTACCCTTTGTTTTAGCAAGACTAAATTCTTCATGTCTATAAAACGATCTAGTCTTCAAAAATTACCTTTAGCTTAAATATAATGTTGACATGTTGCAGTCTTAAGGCTCTCAAGAACACTTTGTCCCTGAGAATTTGTGGGAGGAGACTGAGATGGAAATGCTGCAGAGAACCTTCCCCATCCAGTCTTGGCCCATATTCTGTTGTGACTTGTAGGACTTGGGAGACAGACAGTTCCTGCAGAAGTCCATTAGAAACCAGAGGTGGAGCAGGATAGGTATGAGAGGCATGTCCATGGGGGTGTATGTGGTAGGTAACAGAAGGTCGAATAGGCAGTCATGTATTTTTGGGGTTAGCTTTTAGCTTTACAGAGCTCATGAGCAACCTCCAAGCTGTGGCTGGAAAAGCTTGGAAAGGGGAGGTATGGAGAAGACTTAACAGATGAGTCTGGAATCACATCTTCTGTGTCCTTGCAGAGAGTTCATCTGCAGACCGCAGGGTATCACCTGAGTGCCCACGCTTGTGTGTTGTCCAGGGCTCAGGGCTCTGCTTCGTGGCAGGCTGCTTGGGATGCTATTCCTGATCACAGGAGAGAACAGTGAGCCATTTACAGTTGGTGAGTTTTTTCTTTGAGGAAAAGTGAGGAGAGAGATGTTCCTGCGTTTATTGACCGTCTGCTGTGCGTGCTTGTTATTGAAGGCAAGGTCAGAGGAGTTCATCTTGTCTCTCAGTGTGACACAAACGGCCTACTTGGCACAACTTCTCATTTCATTGTGCCTCATCTGAGCGGTGACGGCATCTAGGTTGTCTGCTCAGCGTGTCTGAATCATTGTCAGCTGCTGTAAATCCATGGGCTTTTTAAGGTCTCCGGAAAAGTCTTTATTCAGTAATACAGCTCTCCCCTTCAGTCTCCTCGGTCTCGGATGAGTCAGTAACCAGTGTGTGTGGTAAAAGTGTAGGTCTGTCTGTGTCCTGATAGCTGGTTTTAAATGTCATTGGTTTGCTGTGAAGTCCAGCGTGGACTTGAAGGAATGCTGTGGCATTTCCTTGCCCCCCGATCCTCTGGTGAGGACAAAGACCCCTTTGGGGACCTGAACTGGGCTGGGGGGTCCGTGACAGCTGAAGATGATTCAGAGGCATACTGGAGACAGCCAAAGCCAATTGTTGTCAAGAAGCACAGCTTGCTGGCTGCAGTTACTTTTCTTCTCCTTTCCCACAGGTTGTACCTGCTCCTCTCTTTTCAGCCCCTCTTGTTAGTAGTTTAACATCAGTGTTTTTCCCTTGTGCCACATTTCATCCCAGGCACTGTCTGCTCTGCCTTTTGCATCATGAGCTTAAATAAAATTGCTTTACTTAAAACTTCTGGGAGCTATCCCCTCCCTAAAGGGCAGCATAAGTTATCTCCTCATTCCTTGCCCTCCTTAGCCCTGTTTCTTTTCTCTTATCAGGCCTCCACTAGGTTTCTCCTCTCTTGTTCATCTCACATTCTCTTGAAGTTCCCTGCAAATGGGTAAAAGGCTGAGGGGCAACCTAATAGCAGCCCTGTCAGGACCTGCAAGGAGGTTCTTCAGAAGACAGCCTCACTCTTTGCAATGGTGAATGACAGGAGGACAAGAGGCAATGGGGATAAGTTAAAACAAGTGAAGTTCTCAGTGAACACAGGGAGGAAAATTGAGAAGAAATCAGTCAAGCATTGGAAAAGATTGATGAGAGAAACGGTGTGCTCTTCATTGGAGATGCAGCCAGATGGAGCCTTGAGCTGGTCTGGCCTTCTTGCTGACCCTGCTTTGAACAGAAAACTGGACCAATGACCTCCTGAGGTCCCTTCCAGCCCGAGTAATTTTCTTCTTCTAAGTTTTTTCTTGCCTTTGTTCTCATTGTCCTCTCCACCTATTTCAGGCACAATACCATCTTGGTGAATTATCTCTCTAGCTCAATTGCAGTTCGACATCCCCAGAACCTGTGTTTTCCTGCCGACTTAAAATCTCAGCCTTTCATACGGACTTCTGCCTGCTAACACCTAATTATCAAACTTGGTTTAGTTGCAGCATAATTAATCCCCCTCTCCTCAAGCACATCCCCTTGATTTCTATATCATCATGTATTCTGCTGCTCTTCTGCCTAATCCAGATATTCTCTGCAATCCTGCAACTGGTTTTGCAGGTTGCAGAGAAGGTCTAAAAAGCATCTCAGTCATCCAGACTATTTTGGCTGTGTCTGCCTGAGCTTGTAGAGAGCTGAACTCAGTGAATTTTCTGTTGTTTGCAGAAGGTACTGAAATCACCCTGATTTCACTTTTTAAATGCCAGTACTTCAGTGTTTTTCAAAGCGTGGTGGATGGAGAATGAGAGAGAGAGAGAGTTGTCATTTTGATGTTCAAGAAAACACTGCAGAGCTCAAAAGAGATGTGTTTGAGGCTTCCTTCCATAAAAGAGGCTTCATTCTCAGCAGTCTGGCAACACACGCTCTTAAAATTTGATTCCAAAATGACTTGCTAATGATGAAACAGATTGCATTGTCTTTAAACAAATATTTGCTCTACACTGTACAATTTTAAATACTTCTGAATGCAGCTGCAGGAATGATGTCCAGTTGTATAACATTCCTGTTGCTAAGAAGTAACAAAAATAAGTGTAATTATTTATCTTGGATGTCTGAAAAAAATTTCTGACATTTCTTGCACAACATTTGTTTGAGTCTGAGTCATAATGCAGACTCTTATAATTAGTGCACTAACTTCCATTAATTAGGCTGACACTTAATTGGATCTATAAAAAGCAACCGTGACATGTCTGGTTTTAATCAATTACTGCATGCTTCAGTCTGGTTCATGACTGCTGCAGTGATTGTTAATGACTTTGTATTACTGGGAGGCCAAATACATGAACTCTGTAGGTACAACAGTGAGTCTAGAGTCGCTTGACTAGCTGGAGCTTTACAGTCCACATAGGTATCCTGTTGGTCCTTTTTTCCTCTCCACCTTTTTGAGAGGGGAAGCAGGTAATCTGCTTGCAAGCATGGTGAGTGTGTGCTGAGGATAGCTGCAGTTCAGCCATGTTCTGGGATCCTGACATGGAGGGCTGAATGCAATCCCAGCAGTTTTGGACTATGTGCTCTTTGTGTTATGTCCTTGCTGTAAAAATCAAGTGCAGGTAGCAAGAGAAGAACAGGTTTTGTGCTGATCTGGTGAAAGGTGTCATCAGCTGAAATTCCTGGTCCTCATTTCACAAGTAAGCTAAGCTAAACCAGTGTGTTTCTGTCTTGAATCCAGTGCATGGTCCCTCTTCCTTCTCTGAATTCCTTGTCATCCCTATTCCCAGTCAGTGGTAGGTGCTGTAGGATCTGTGTCAGAAGAACCCAGCGCCCACGTGCCTGTAGGGCCTTGCAGCTCCACTTCATCCGTGTGCCCGGACAACACTGCGAGAGCTGCAGGGGTTTAAGAAGCTGCGGCTTTGTGAGTGACAATAGGGCTGTTACAACCCTCTGCCCACATGCTCCTGTGCCATAGTAACCACATTCATGGTGACTTCTGCAAACTTGTTTTACTTTATGACTGAGGCAAGCAAGAAGGCTGCGGGCAGCTCAGCTGACCGTCAGTGGCAAACCAACACCGTGGCAAACTCGATAGCTTATGAGAGCACAAACGTGCCTTGTGTCCACACTGCAGCTCCTGCTTCTCAGGGAGTCTCCATGTCTCAGGAAGCGGCTCCAGGATAAGATGTGAACTCAGGCAGCTTCATCCCTATTTGCTTCCACAGCTTTCCTTAAAATAGATGCACAAATCCATTAGCACATGCCCTGAAATTCTTCAATTTGCTGTCATTGCACTGAAGTAGAATAGGATATGGATATATGTTGTAGTCAGCTGGAACGTGTTGCATTTTATATGGATTTTAGTAATTTTTTTGATACAGTTGCTTACTTTGTTTAGTTACTATAGAATATGAGGCTTTGGAGGTTTTAAATAGTTCCAAACTTTGGGTGTAATGTGGCCCGAACCATGACTGCTTTTGTTCAGTAGTGCACCCACTGATGCTTTTTCTTGTTGTGATTGATATTTGCAGAGTTTGTAAAACCAATGTTCATCTGAAAAATAAAAAAAATTAAAATTAAATGGCCTCTTCTTGGCTGTTACAATGCAGTTTCTAGAGAACATGGGTTTTTTCCACTTTGAAAGGAAATAGACTTAACCCAGTTTTTCTCCCCCAACATGTTGGTAGTGTAATTTTTATGGCTTAGAGTAGGAGTCAATGGGATTAATAAGTTTGAAAAACATCTCAGCTACCTGTTTTATTTAAATCTTTGAAACATTTTGTGTCACTCCTATGGAGAATATCTCTGTTAGCTAGAGCATGGGAAATGGTTATTTAAATAAATGCTCAACTACTGTGGTGGCTTTCATCGACCCAGCTTGAGTTTTCATTGCTAATCAGCCATTTTATTGACTTTAATTAGAAACAATAATATCAAAACTAGGACAAAGCAAGACTCCACTGAGAATAAAGTACAACACTGTTGCATAAAAGGGTGGAGGACCCAGGCTGATGAGGTCTTTGAGCCTGGAGCAGACGACTTGTATGGCTCTGAGTAACTCTTACGTCCTTTGTCTCGGTTTTCCCCTATTCTCCTGCCATCTGTAGACTAACAATCCAGTGTCTAGCTCTGCTGTGAGGTTTAATAAACAAACTTCTGCGTTCTTCGCCAGATAATAAGGGTATATGGCTCACTTTGTTGTTAATTACTCAAGTGTGCCTGGATCATACTCAAGCAGAGGGGGATGACCTGGGAAGGATCCTTGTTCCATCTCCTGTTTTGTGCCGCTGAAGCCGGAGCAGAGGCTGTGGCAAGGGGAGAGCGGGTCCTGGAGCGTGGCAGGAGGGTGCTGTGCGCACGTGACCTCGCGGGCATCGTGGATCCCTGCCCTTTGGAGGCTGCAGCAAGAGAAGCTGCTGCATTGCTTCAGTCTGACTGGCTGCAGGGGGAAGTTGGCACTTCCCAGTCCCTGTCTGGGAACTTAGACAGCTTTCTTTTTTTTTTCATTTATGTATTTATTTTTGGCTGCTTACAAAAGGAAGTGCAGTCCCATCTTGTCGCATCATGAGCCGAAACCTCAACACTCAGCACACCAGCTCTGCTGCCCAGGCCTGAGCCTCGCATACTGCCACAAAAGTCCTTGTCAAGATGCAGCTTTTCTCATCTGCATTTCCCCAGAGGGCAGGCAGAAATGGCATGTCCTATGAGGAGTCTTTTAAAACTCCTTTTTCTGGGTAAAATTCAGTCCCTTCTGCTGCCTTTTCAACAGAAATGTGCATTTTCATTGGGCAGAATCCAAACCACCAGACAATAGTAATGGGAGTATTATTTTTACACTGAGGTTAAAACCCAGATAGTTCTGTCCAACTCTGACAGGTATTTTTTAACACAGTCTAGCCAGCTCAAGGATGTAAAATATTCTGCCTCTTCTCCACACTGCTGGGCACCTGTACCTCGCTATCATCATTAGGAGCTCTGGGATTCCAGCTCCTCCAAAAACTAGACCCTGGAGACACTGGGTTGGTATTTTGAATGGTTGTATGTGTGTGGGTTTGTGCACAGGGCCAGAACATCTTTCAACATACAAATTTCAGCATCCCTAAACAATCCCATTCGTGTTCAGGTCAAGCGCTGCAGCCAACTGGTGTCTCCTGGCAGCTGAGCAAAGTCACCTGCTTGTTTTAGTGGAGCAGGCAGGTCCTCCATGCTCAAAATGAATGTGGTCATGCCAGAACAGAGTGGAATTAAATCAGATAGCTCACTTTATTAACTTCTTCCCTACCTAAGGGAAAGGACAATGGGTAGATAAAGCTAAACTCCTGGGCTTTAGTGTCACCTTGCTGTTCTCTCCTCCTCTGCTGACATCATGTCTTGTTTTGTATTTGGGTTAGAAGTTATTTTTTCTAGATTTTAGGGTGTGTATGGCAGGGAGGGGTTGGTGGATTATGGTGCAGGGGAACACACTGTGTTGAAGGGTCACATGCTGTGTTCATTCAGCGTGGCCAAAGATGAGATTTGGCACAAGTCACCGTTCATCTTAACTTGTCCCTGCAGACCTTGCCAGAGTAATCAATACATTTGTGTTTGTGTAGACATATGTTGTATTCTGGGGTGACAGCGAGGGCACCATGGAAATGAATTGTTCCCCCTCTGCCATGATAGTAATGTATTTTTATGGCTTACAGTAGGAGTCACTGGGGTGATGAAGTTTTGAAAAACATCTTTGCTCCCCGTGTGTACTGGTGTGGTTTAGTGCTCAGCCCTGAGTCACAGGAACTGGCTTCTGCCTCCAGCTGTGTCACTACTGTGCGGTGTGACCTTGGCATTGGCTGTAAGCTGACTGTGCAGGGATTGCATCTTCTTGATTAATAGCCTTGTTCAGAGTTATATCCCCTCGGTTCAACAGCACAAATAAGTCTTTATTACCTCGGTGGCAGCGTGGAGTCCTGGCTCAGAAAAGGAGCACAATCCATTCCTAGCTTGGGAACCATCAGCACAATTAGTTCTATTTGGATTGCACTGTAAAAGTTGCCAGTAAGGCAGAGACACTGAGGCCTACAAGCATTGCATGAGTTTAATTAAAAGAATGTTTTCAGCAGCTTTGGGTACGGATACTTACTACTTCTCTGTTGGTTTCTATCACTTCCTCTATAATGAAATGTCAATGAACTCAAACGAAGTGAGCTTTCATTCTGCGTGGCAGAAAGCTCCCAAAGGTGTGGCTGCTTCTGGAGACTGTTTTAGTAGTGTGTAAAATAAAGGTGAAAGGGGGGAAGTTTCTCCCTTCCTGGCTGATCTTAGGGTGGAGAGCACAAGTGTGGCCTGTGCAACAGTGAGCCTCCACCATCCATGCAGAGGATGGCTGTGCCCCAGCTGCACTTCCAGGTACTGCTTCAGTGTCCAAAGGGGCTCCTGGGAGCCTGTAGCTACAAGTGGCTGGGTCCTTCACTGGGCTGGGGCAAGCAAGCTCAGCGTTTTGCAGGATGGGGCCCTGCCTTTTGATGTGTTTTAGTGTGTCAGAAGGAGTGCTGGGGGTGTTCTCTTGGCCTCCACATTAAGCTCTCAGATTTTCCCAGAGAACTGGGCGGAGCGAAATCCAGTCACAGAAAGAGAGCAATTAATTAAGCGGCTCTGTGCCTTCTTGTGGTGTCGACCCCGGTAGCGCCTGTGAACTGCATAAATGCACTCGGGCTTGCTGTCCAGAGCTCTGATCTGGGCAAAGCTGACTGCAAAGGGACTCGTTTCAAAGCCTCTCTTGTATTCTTTGGTAGCACGTACAAGGACAGTGCTGCAGACATTACTGCTCTGCCTGTAATGGCTAAGGAAAAAGGCTCAACAGATTAGTGGGCTTTTTTTTCCTCTCCTGTTTGTATGCTTTTGTTGGAGATGAGGGATTAGCACTACTGATTTTTTTTTTTTTTAAAGACTCTCGAGTGCCCACAACCCGAACTGACATAGGCACTTTTGGAGACTTAGCCAGAATTTTCAAGTTATTTTTAAATGCTGGAAGTCTTGCAGAGGTCTGGGAATGTTAAATGATTGATTATTTGCATCATAGAGCATAGGAGTCACAGCCCTGCACTGAGGCTCCATTGTGCTAGGTGCTGAATGCACACAGAACAAAATGACTGGGTTTGCTCTCAGTACCATGAAATCGGAGCAGAGTCAACTCCCATCCCTCTTTTCTGATATATCTGTACATGCTCAGTGTGATACAGCACTGTATCAAATCACAGATATGTTTTTTATAGCAGATGAAGTACAAATAAAGGCTGGATTTGTATAGCAGGCATTTGCTTAGTATCTTGAATGGCAGGGCACAGTAAACAGAATATAAATGCCTGGATGGAAAATAATCGTTCACACACGGAGCAGATAAGTGACTCTGTGTATTTTTAGCTGTGTTCCTCTGTCATGTCCAGGCCTCTGGTCAGTGCTGCATTGCTGTTACCAGATGACTTGCATTTACTGCGCTCCTTTGATCGCTTTGCCAGCGTGACATCTGGCTAGTTTCCCTTTGCCAGGGTCCCAGGATTCTGGTGAAGTTTTCACAGTTACTTGTTTCTGTCTTTTCCCTTTACAGTTAGCCTGAGAAATGAATGATTCCTCCCCTCCCTGCAGATTGGGGTTTATTTGATGGGGGCAGGTGGGGGGGTGGGTGTTGTTTTTTCCCTTCTTTCAAGGGTCAGGCAAATTCAGCCCCACACCGGTGATGTTAGGTTCTACAGGCTGTCACACAGCCCTTACACTTACTGTCGATGAGCACCTTGGGACAGTCTGTAGAGTTGCAGTGCTAATGGTTTGTTTTTTAAGTGTAGGGGGTTCTCAGTGTGCAAGTGCCTAGAGCTGAGGAAAGACAGAAATGGATTCCTCTGGGAGTTGTTCTGCACTTGCCCTCCCCAAAAGCTCTGTCTTGGGCACAGAGAGGCTTTATTCTTGCAGTACAAAATTGATCTCTGACTGTGAAGTGTTTGACCGTGGTTGACACCTTGGAGCAATAAGAGGGTGGGGTTTTTTTTATTTTTGATTACTTTTAGGTATCTTGCAATTGGCAAGCCCCTTGAAAGATGAGTAAACAGTCATCATGCTTGGGCTGCTGATCAGTAGGAAATAAGTGCAGTTCAAAGGGCTCTTAGTAGCCTGCATTGCTGGAGACTGTCCTTCTGCCGTGGTAACCTACAGTAACTGAAGTGTCAGTGCCTGTGCCTGGACAGCTGCTGAGAAATGTCTCTCCCTGAAGCCAGACTGTTGCTCTTTGGGAGAGGATCTCCTGCTAGCCAGCTAGTGCCACACTTTAGCTTTCAGTGTTACTTTGAGGCCTTCATGTCAGTGAGACATCAGAGACCTGCACATCAAACTGTGCAGACCTGAGTGAGTACTTCAGCAATTGCAAGCTTTTGAAACTATTTTCATCTTGTGTCTGATCCTGGCTCAGTCACAAACTGAACTTGTGACTAAACTAATTTATTTAGGAAAAATTCTTTCTTTAACTGAAGGGCCTCAAGTTGAAATATTTTAGCAAAAGCCTGAAACGTGGGGACAGGTAGAGCAAGAACCTGCATCTAACTCCTGTTTTCCACTGCAGGCCATCCTCTGCAACCTGGCAAACAAAAGCTTTTGACCAGTTCTGCCTTAAAAATAAAATGATTTTGACTGCGTGACTCATTGTTGCATATTTGTTGTTTGTATTGCTATAGCAGTCGAGGCTCTCAAGCTTTGGATCCAAGACCTTATTGTGCCAGGTGCTGTTAGGAACACGGGGAAAAAAAACAAACCCAAAAGGCCATGTGAGGAAGAACATGAATTTCTGTATACCCCAGGACAACAGGTGGCTACAGATGGGGGATCACAAGGAACTGATGATATAATAATGAATGACCTGTGCAGAGAGTAATGGTCTTGGTACATCACTTATCTAAACATTGCTGAGGTTTTGTGGATGCTACAGGAAAGGGCAGTTTGAAGGAGGATGACGTAGTGACAGAAGTTTACAGTGATGTCTCAGCAAGTGACAAAGGCAGCAGAGGGAAAAGTGGCATGCTGAAAATGATGCTTGAAGAAAGATGTTTGCTGCAAAATCTAGTTAGCTGGTTGTAGATGCTGTGGTCATATATGAGAGTGTGCAGGTACGAGAGCAAAGTGGAGACAGAAAGTGTGTTTTTTGAACGAGGGAAAACAACCATGGGGAAAAGAAACTTATAGACGGGCCACGTATTCAGAGTCTTCACCTCAAACTTTCTTTTGGTGTGTTTACTACTAGCAACTCAAGGAAAAAGAAAGTGCTCTTTCTTTGGATCGTAACCTTTAACCAACATGTGACATGAGGGAACAGATGAGTGAAGCAGTGTGTGTGTGTTCCTTTATTTGTAGCACAGATGTCTCCATAAGGGGCAAAGGAAAAATGCTGCTTTTTTTTAGTGTTTGTTTATTTAAACTTCAGTTTAACAAAGTTAGCCTGTTCAGAAACTTCAGTGAATATCCTTTTTAAGTTGAAAGCTTTCAGAGCAAGATGCAAGTCAAATGCCTGCCCCAGCAATTAGCATGCATCCTTTCACGAGTGTCAAACTGTGCTTAATCTCTACTGATCAGGTTCTTTTTCTCCTACATGCTAGGAGCAAAAAATAAGATCGAGTTAAAGATGTACCAAAGATAGCAGCTGCCCAGTTCGTGGTTTTTCTGAAGCAGCTTGCTCTCTTCCCCAGTCATGGTTTTCTTCCCAAGCGGCATGAGAGGAAACACGGATGTCACAGCATCTATTTGGGAAGCTCTCACTGGCTTGAGGGGGTCCAGGAGCCCGAGTGTTCATAGGCCACAGTGTAAAAGGTATTGCTTGGAGTGCAGCTTCCCACATGAAATCAAAACTTTTAAAGGTGTGTTGGTGTTTGATAGGAAGGTTTCTCACGAAGGAAGTGGAAACACAGCATGACATGACTGGAGAACAAGAGAGGATGTATTAAAATAGACTCCCCAGAAGGTGGCTGGAGAAATGGCTTCATAATAAGAAATGCATTGGTTGCTTCAGCATCAAACACTATTCCTGATGTGTTCTGTGCAGTAGGGACCCCTTTCAGCTGAACCATTTTTGGCTGTGTGGAAGAGCCCAGTTCTTTATCTCGATGGCTGTCTGAGCAATGAACTTCTGTCTTACCACTAGAGGGGGACTGCACGCCATACACCTCCCGTCCTGCTGGGCTTCACTGGCCACCCCTCAGTGCCCACCAGCCCAGCAGCTCCAGCAGCAGGGCCCCCTCTGCTCTGTTGAGCACTGGGGTCTCACAGCGCCCGTGAAGGTCAGGCACTGCAGCCAAAGAAATGTAAAGGCACGTGGATGAGGAGAGCGTGACTGGTACAATATCTGGGTTCTTCTCTAGTTATCCGGTTCTGCAGAAAGTTGGGTTTTATTCCCATACAGTTACAAAAAGTGTCCTGAGCACGACTTGTGTTCAGAGAAAGCTGAATAGTGTGTGTGCGACCTCCCTGAGTCTCGAGATGTGAATAACAGCTCTCCATGTCTGCATGAAACAACGTAACAGCAGCTTCTTCAGCAGTGCCATGAAACTGGTCGAAGATGAAATGGAAACATGATTGTTTCTAGATGCTGGGAGAAAAGTGAGGACTTTAGGTGTAACAGACCCAGTTGTGTGCTGGACCTGACCTGTCTGTTTCTTGCTGCCTTGCAGGGCTTTTACTCACGTGTTCACCTTTGGCCCGACGTTCCGAGCGGAAAACTCGCAGAGTCGCCGGCACCTGGCAGAGTTCTACATGGTGGAGGCTGAGCTGTCCTTCACTGAGAGCCTTCAGGACATCATGCAGGTGGGCACTCCAGATGTCAATGCAGGACTGGTACCAGAGTTCCTACCTCTTCCCTGAGCTGTGCTCCCTGCCCTCAGCTGAGGTCACAGCTCCTCTCACCCTGTGTGAGCCACACAGAGGTTTCACAGGTATTTCCCAAGGAGGAGGGTTTGCTCAGCAGAGATGAGGCCATAGAGGGGATTTGGAAGGGAAGATATAGGTGCATACAGCCCTCATGTGAATGGGAAGCTCCAAAGTTGCTGTATTGCCAGGGAATGTAAATGTGCTTGACTAGTGCTAATGAAAGTGGCACTCTCAAAATGTTCAGCACCTTTCCACTGAATGAGCAGTGTTTAAGCAGTGTGTCCCTCGGTGTGCTCTATAAAGGCCTCCTTGAAATCTGAAGTAGAAAGAACGGTTTCTGGCATACACTGTTCACTGTGGCTTTAGCAGAAGACTGGGGGAAATCCTTACTCAGCTGGCTTTTGATTTTTCAGGACTGACCTCTCGGTTGCAGTTTAACCACATGATGGATGCTAATGCACCTTACTAGTCTCAGCATAAGCCAGTTTATACCCAGTAGGACTTGAGAGTAAACATCCACACACACTCTCATTTATCAGATAAGCTCTGTGGAAAGCGACTGGAGAAATAACCTTATAAAGAAAAATACCTGAGGCACTGGCTGCAGATTTATAAAATAACATCCAGGTGGTGCTTTCTTCAGTATGGGTCATATGCAGTGCTGAATCAGCGTGGCCTGAGAGCAGAGCTGACGTGCTCTGTGTGCTGCTTCTGAATCTGGGATGTCTGGATGGCACTGGGTTGTGTGGACTGACCCGCTGGGAGTCTGTGCTCCATCATGAATAGCATCCTGCTCTTTCTTTCCTCTCTCCTTTTCTCCACAACAGCATTATATATTCTTAGAGCACAGCCTATGTATATGTACACACCTTAATTCCTGAGCCCCCTGTTTCTCGAGGTAATCAGGAGCCAGTGGAAATATTCACTGCTTTTATCTAGTACAATAAGCAGGGTCTTCTGTTAAGTGGTGTTTGAGCCCTTCAATACAGAGTCAACACACCTTGTGCAGAGAACCCTAATTTCCTGGCTTTTGAAGTACAGACAGCCAGTTCAGACAATTCAGAGAATTAGATTTGAGAACTGTTCTGGAATATGTAGGGCTTTTATTTGTAGGGAAAGGAGGAACTTTCCCCTTCAATTTTGCCTTTGTTGTTGCTAAGTATCTTGTGAAGTCTCAGCTTGTGCTCTCTTTTAAATCTTCCCTCTGTCCCAAAGTCTTTGACAAGCACCTTTCCCTATAACAGAAAGTCTCCTAGCAGCCCTTATTTTGCATTCCTCATAGTGAGTTTGTATTGCAACAGGCTTAATTTTGTGGTGTTCTTACTTGCAGAAGTGGAGTTCCCATTTTGTTTATTTTTAAATCATTGGGCAATCTCTCTTAAAACAAAACAAAACAAACTAAAAAACCCAACCAACAGAAAACCCTGCCAGTTGCTCTAAAGCCTAAGTTTCTTTCCTGGTGTGACTGACCTAAATTCAGTGTTCTCTTACGTATCTGCCCGTCGGGTATTTTGTCTGTTTATTGTCATCTGCAAGTTCTTTATTCGGTGCAAAACGCCCGGTTGAAAGCCTTGGGGGCTCTTGGCCAGGGTTGGCATCCGAACTTTGTCCTCACATAAGGAGCTGGATTGTTCAAAATTTATTTTTAAAATTGCTATTCAACATTTGGACTAAGTATCTCTCACTTGAGCAAGTTAGTGTGCTGGGAATGCTCAGCTTCTTCAGGGACATCTTGAAGTATTTGCTTATTCGCCATTAAAGAGCCTTGCTACAAAGATGTACATGTTTACCATTCACTTGTGAGGCTTGAGATCTTTCAGCCAAAGCTCCAAAAGAAACATAGCTTTCCTTATGAAATAAAAGGGAAAAAGAAGATTTAATAACCAAGTTACATGTATTTGGGAACAAAGAGCCTGAAATCTTAGAGCAGCAGCCTTTTTTCCCCACTGTAATTGCACAGAGTAGTGCTCAGTTATTCCTAAATTAGTAGCACAGTTCTTGTGAAGTCTCATGTGTCTTAATCATGCAATCTAAATTTCTGTTCTGTGCCAAAACGTGTTTTAGTGCTACAAAGAAGCTTCAACTCTCACAATACTGGTTTCACAATACTTTCTGTGCAAAGTCCCATGTGCTCAGTGCAGTACTTTATGCTGGCATGGCTGGGTGATAGTACTTGTGCTTTAGTGTACAGGGTGCATGTAAGAGTATCTAAGGAGGGACTTCTGTAGCCTCTTTCTGTAAGTCCAGTTAAGAAGTTGGGTCAGGTTGCCCCAAGGAACTTCTCCTCCAAAATGGATGAGAAAGAGAAGGATTTAGAAAAAGGTCAGGTAGACAGTGGAAGAGGTCCAATTGTGGAAGTGTCTGGACTCACTAGAGATGTCAGCTCTCCAGTACCTGAATTGGAGGTCCAAGGTCTCCAGTTTCGTTTGTCCTCTGAGATGCCTGTTCTCACTCTCTCCCTCTCTCTTCAATGCTGTGTCATGTAGTTGTATGTGTAGGCCATTATCTTCTGGTTTTCGTTCCACTGTCTCAGCAGTGCAGTAGATTTAAAGGATCCCCCTTCATTCATGACACTAATGGAGTCTCAGAGAGGCTATATGATACAGTCATTATTGAATTTCATCAAAAGCACATACAAAGCCATGCTACTAAAAAAGACATTATTTAGGCTGTAAAGTTAGGAAATGCCAGAAGGAAGTTTTCCTGAGGGCATTTTCCGGAGTTTATGTGTAGCGTTAGTCTTCCTTAACAGGATCACATCCTAGCACCACTGTCTCTTTGGGATGGAGGATATATCTCTTTAAGATGGAGAATACAATTTAACACTCAGTATTTGAGCTCTGTCCTGAGGGCAGAAGTATTGTCTTCCACTGGTTATGTACTTCATCAAAATTAATTTGCTGTCAGCCTAGTTGGCATGGAGCATTGTTACCTCCATTTTACAGAGGGGAGTTCAGGCATGAAATGAAATCAGTAGCACCGATTTTGAGTGTCAGCTTTAGAGAGCTTGGATCTAAAAGATGTATGTGATTTGATTTCCAGACTAGCTTGCACTCAGCATTCTGTCTTCAGTACCAAGGCTGAGGCACTTGGGCAAGTCTGACTGCAGTCTTGAGGGAGCAAACGCTGGTAATCACATGGGAAAGGTTTGTTCTAAGCGTCTTGCACAACACTCTTTAGGGACATTGGGGTGTCTGCAGGACTGTAGGTTCCTTGTCTGAGGTGGCATCCAGCTGCCATAGCTGAGGCTTGTTCTCTTCCCTAACTTTTATCAGCATTCGGCTTCAATGGCCAGTGAAGCACTGGTCGGGCAGACAAGTCTCCTTCCTTGCACAGCAGCAGCATCTCTCCAGAGTGGGGCCTGAGCTGTTGGTTGTGTTGCTGAGAGAAGAGACTTTATGACCAAGATCAGATGTGAATTCCCCCTCTGTGTGTGTGTGTGCACACATGTACAGTGTGTGTGAGCAAGCATGGAGGCAACAAATAGTGGTCCACTGGTGAGTGTTTCATGTGTAAGTAGCCTGTGATCTACACTGCATCCGTATGCATGCCCCAGGTAAATACATAAATAAAAATCCTACTGGCAGGTCATGCGATTTTTCTTATGTAATAAAGATGATGATTTGAACCTTTCTTGAAGTGCACAGCACCTTCAGTTGCTGCTGCTGACCTTTTACTGCTGCTTTATTGATGATTTGCTCTGTTTCAGCTCTGGTCATAGTTTTATTTGGGAAGAGGATAAGTTGCAGTATCAAAAGATCCAGGGTAAAATTAAGCAATACCCTTGGGAGCTGCTCCTAATCAAAATTGAACTGTTAACCATTAAATAACAGAGCAACATTGGGGAAGGCCAAGGTTGATACTGCTGAAGTTTCAAAAGTGAAAATCAAAAGAGAAGGGCTAAAAGGGTTGAGGGAAGGGAGAGAGCTTTAACCTCTGTCCTCCTTGCCTGCCCTCCTACCAGCACAGTTTCCACATTGCCATTGTGAAGCAACCACATTATTGGGCTTTTGGGACATCTGGAGTCCCACCTCGGAGACAAGCTACTTGCTGTGATTCCAGTGCCTTTTTCCCTGTGTGAGTTTCCTGTCAAACATGTTTCTTTCAGAATATGTTCAAACCAATCCCCTATATCTCAAACTCATGTGTTCCCTTAAACCAGCAAGCCAGTGGTTGTTACACTTCTCCACTCATTTTTCCTATAGCCTACTTTGCAGTCCTTCATTATACTATCTGCTTAAAGACATAAATTCTCAGTTTGAGAGGTTTTTTTCCTCCTTTTCTTTTTTTCCATCTACTGTTTGTGCCTAGTACACGTTTGGCATAAATAGGAGCAGTGAGGAGGCCAGCGTATGACCCACGTGTCTGTCTTTTTTGCCAGGATAAAACCTCAGTCTCAAACCTGGAAATATTTCTCAGATTGTTTTTCCCATACCACCCACATCTTTTTTCCACAAGAGGAAGCTGCTTGTGTTGAATGCTGTGGGAACCTAATTGTTACTTTATCGCACAGTGAGGAAAAAAAGTGCTAATTAAACAACATGCTTTTCTGAAACCAGATGATACTTTCATTTTCTAGAAAGAGGAAGCTTAATGTAAAATCCCTTCGTCTCTGCCTGGTGAAACCAGATGAATTGCCAAGAAGTTTTCTAATTTCATTTGCATAAGCCTTTTTCTAGCTACTTTGAAGGAAGTTCAAAGCTGACTGTTTGGTTATTTGCCACTCAGCAGCAGGAATGCTGGCTTTTCATTTCCTCTGTGTTTGAGTACCAGGAGGGGTAAAACTCTTCATCTGCATATGATAATGCTGTTCCCTTATTTGCATCTTTCCCTTTTTAAAAGGAGGGCCCAGGTTGATGCAGGAGTCTTGAGTCTGAGTTTGGCTCCAGAGGAGTCCAAAGGGACTGCTTTGCCAGCTTCACTAGGCTGGTGAGATACAGGGGTTTTTTACCAGCACAGAGCAGTGTTTCAGCAGCCTGGGACAGGTGTGAAGGATGTTCTTCTAAACATAAGTTTGAACAACATGCCTGAAATATCATCTTGGCTATGTCAGTAGCCCAGCTGCTTTGTTTCTGTGCCTTATGTTCCTCTTACCCTGTAAGATCTGGTTCCTTTTAAGGCATAAACCTACTGCTGCTTCTTCTTGAGATCTGACTGAACTTGCTGACTGAACAACAGGTTCATCTTTTCACAGTCACAGGCTTTGTAGTGTCTAGGGGCTGCTGCTCACCTACGTATCCTTAGTGGAAACTTCACTTCTGTCAACTCTGCAATTAATGAAGCAGTTGTTAGGCTCACCAAAAAAAAAAAAAAAANAGGAATGTGCCAGAACTTTGAGATGCTTTTTGTTAGGAAAAACCTTGTCCCATCCCAGGCTGAGGTGCCGTGCAGCCCCAGCTGCATTGCTCTGTTCTTACAAAGGAGATGAGAATAGGAGGGTGATTTTGAAGAAGACATGGGATGATCATCAGTTGATACCAGAGGTGTCAACTGCCTGCTTTGTGCTGGTGTAAGGCTACAGGGAGGCATGGGAACTCTTAGTCTGCACAACAGCAAATGGTTTGGATGGTCTGCTTTGCTTAACCAAAAGAGAAAACGGGTTGATGAAAATGCAGCAGCATCCCATGTGGGGGCTTTTAATGGCATTTTAATTTCTTAATGAGTGAAGCCCGTTTTACTGGATAAGTATATCCAAATTGGATGATAATGTCATTTAGTTAATCCACATTAGTTTAGGGAAATGGAACCACATCTTTCTAGTTTCTCAAACATCCCTGCATTGATGTGTCCTCTGCTTTAGCTCTCTGCTCATCTCTGTACATGTTCGCATTGCCCTTACTGCACAGAGTCTCTCTAGCTGAGATCTGTTTGATGGGCTTGCTCTACGCACTACATGTTTATTCTTTTTCCTTCAGTTTTGCCTTTTCTAACAACAAAGCATAAATCTGGAATTGTTCATTCCAGGACAGATGCCTCACTAAGAATTAATCGAGACCGGAGCCACAAATGGTTGTAACGTGTCTGTGGCTGACCAGGGTTGCTGCTTGAGTGTTTTAGCTGTGATTTTTTTTCACTGGAGATACCTGACTGAAGATACTGAGGCCATCAGCCAAGATTGAAGCCCTAAACCCACAGCAAACATAAAGGTTCCGGTCATCTTCAGTACTAAGCAAGCCTGCTGATTAGGAGCATTAGCAAGCTGGTTCCCTCTTGTGCAGTCTGGCCATGCAGAAGGACAGAAGCTCCTTCTGTACCCTTTGGCTGATGTGTACCATGTTTCATTTTGTAGTCTGGGACGCCTAAGCAATGTTCATTTTTCATGCATTCCTTTTTTCTCTATTAGGTTATGGAAGATCTCTTCAAGACAGTGACAAACACTGTGCTCTCCAAATGTCCTCATGATGTTGAGCTTTTTCATAAATACGTAGCTCCTGCACAGAAGGTAATGCATGTGACAGGAAAGAACTGCAATCCTGTCATGTGTTTTGGGGGTTCTTGGCTATAGGAAGGCTTAATTTTTTAATTTTTTTTTTTTTTACTGTGTTGTCCTGTGTTAAGAAGCTGTGAAAAGCTAAGTATCAGCTTGAGCTTAAGTGGTTGTTCAGGCCAGCAGAGAGAGGACACACAACTTTCTGTAGCTGGTAGCAGGTGTGGTAGAACTGTAGTTCTCACTTTATCTGACAGCCTCTGAATCATCAGCTTCAATAATTGGGTACCCTTTTAGCACCAAATGACCAGGATTGGATTTTGACCCATATCTAGATCAGAATGCAGTCCTACAAATGACAATATAGAGGGAGGTTACTTTCCTGAGTTTGCTCTTGAACCCTTAAGGGTAGCTTTACATGTTTATGTTTCTGTTTTTGTTTTTTTTGACCAAGGGCAGGTTGGAACAAGTACTGAAGCACAAATTTATGATGTAAGTACTATTTCAAAATGATCTTGCAGAGGACTTTTGGGGAAAGAGTTCCTATTTTGCATATGTTCTTTTTCTTTCACAACTCAATGTCTTCTGGGTTAGCATAATGTCTCCAAAAGAGCATGAGCTGCAGTTCCTTTTTACTGTTGGTCAGGTATACCCTTTCACCTCTGCATGAGACTGACACCTGAATCTGCTGGCCTTTGGCTTTTGCTCCCCTGGACAAGATCCTCAAGAGTATTCTCCTTCCAGCACGGACCTGTGCAGTGGTTGCTCATGGTCTTGCTTGGTTTTGGCTTTGATGCTCTGCTTTCATTCACACTTTCACCCCAGTGGCTCTCTTTTTACGAAAGTATTTGATGATATTTAAAAATCCCGATCGGTTTTCTATTCCCACTGAATGTGTAACTCCTAATCCCAGTTCTCTTTGTGCTAAAGAACTGAACGATTTGGGTTTCCCTCAGTGGCCCCCAAGAGTGCCACCTCCTCCCTACTCCTGCTTGTCTCTTCAAATGGTGGAACTCTCCATTTATCCTACAGAACATTGTAGGGCCGCTCATCCCAGCCCTGGTTATCTTGTTAAGCACCTACAGCCACACTTGGGCAACAGGATCATGATGGATCCCCCCCCGTGCCTCTGCCTGCATGAGCACCATGGGGGACCTCGGTGAAGTTACCATCTCCCCATTTCAGTCCTCTCTTCGGACCTAACTGATTTTCCTGAAAGGACAAAGTTGCACTCAGCTTCCCCCATGCTCCAAGAAAAAGGAGAGAGAGTCAGACCATCTCTTTCTCCCTCTCTGTCTCTCTTCATCAGCTGCTGGCAGATCTGGGGAATTCCTGGCTTACACACGTTGGTTACATGTGTTGAGCCTGTGCCAGTGATATACCTCATTTGGTCTGTGGCCTCACATAACCCAAACATGTGGAGCAATATATTTCTTCTTGAGGTATTTCCTCCAGAAGCCTTCCCTGTTTTAGTGAAACCTTGTAACTGGGTGTAAAGAGCTTGTGCTCCTTAGGGAATTTGGTGTTTAATTGGATTTAGCCGGTGATACAAAGACGAAATTATTGTGATCACGTTATTCTTTCTTCTCTGTCCACAACATTTTGCTTGGCATGTGGAAAACTTGGCTGCCCCATTATCTTCCACTGAGTCTTGATTTCCAGTTACCAAACCTGGAGCATTGTTCACTGCACTTTTTCTGTTTGCTTTGCCATGATGCTGCTCTTTTGGGCTGGCCAAAGTTGGAGGAGAATCTGCTCTCAAATCTGCCAGAAAAGTAGAGAAACATTGCTGCACGTAAATCTCATGGTTTTTACAAAGTAAAGGGGAAATATTTGAGCTACAAGCCCTTTGCACTCTGGGCTGTTATTTTTGCCTAACACACCCTGAACTAGAGCTATGTTGTTGTAGCTATGCTGATGAGGACATATTGTTTTCTTTTAAAAAATCCACAAATTTCTATGAAGCAATTCTCTGCAGAGCTCACTTCTGACTGAAATGCAACATTGCAATAATGCAGAAGTGTTGAGAGCTTAGCACTTCCTGCCCTGCATGTAGCTGAAGCACAGGAAAACATAGGATTCTTGCCATATAAAATGCTTTTTGGTTTCTGTCCAAAGAAGCATTGCTGGGAAGTCTGACATTACACACGAGTTGGCATGGTGGTGGGGAAATGCCTCCTTAATTTTCCAGCATGGCACTTAGCCAGAAAACTTTGTTATTCCTTTCATAGTTATCTTAAAGACTTTTTTCTTCCTCTTGCAGAATTTCCTACAGTGAAGCAGTGGAAATTTTGAAGCAAGCTCCTCAAACTTTCACTTTCAAGCCAGAGGTAGGTCGGTGCCAGCTGGTTTGTCCCTGTGCAGAGCCTGAACTTTGTAGAATCTCCTTTCTCTCTCTCTCTCTCTCTCTCATATGCCACAAAGTTGTTAGCTTTGCACAGATTATCTGCCTCCTGGCGTGTTTTGTTTGCTGGGTTGTAAATCAGGTGTAACTTTTTGCCCTTTGGGGTTGAAATGGGAGCAATACAAAGGAGTGAGATCTGTAGCAGAAGAACATGTAACACTTGCAGGGAAGGAAGTGATGAGATTGCAGTTGAAGGACCAAGACTTCAGCAAAGGCACTTCTCTTTCCTGTATATGAGTGTTCCTGAGAGTGTTGCAGATTCAGTAGCAATCATCTAAGAAAAGTTGCTGTAATAGTTCACAAAAAAAGGAAAGATAAGAGGATAGCACCGAGAGTTTGACAAGGATTAATAAACCAATACCTTGTCAAAATACCATGTAATCTAGATGTAGGTAAAGGGAATCCCTTGTCTTTCCAAAGCACAGATGTGGACTAGGAAAAAGAGTAACGTGCTAGTCTTTCTAAAGCTGTTAGATTATGGTTTTGCCCAGTTTCAAACACACACCCACTCCAGTATGGGACAGCATTTGTGGTGGTGCTCATCTTAAGTGTACACTGTTCAATCATTATCTCATTATGATACTTTGAGGAGAATAACCCTCTGGCTGAAGCCACCCTCATAGCCAGTTGGGTAACTGTCTCATCTCTGTGCACAAATGGGTGTAGAACCTCAAATCTTGCATCTGTACTACCTGGATCTGAGACAGCAAACTCGGGATAGTTTAGTATGAAGAGAGTCTGGGGAAGGTCTGTTTCCCTCCTCCCCTTCCATTCCCCCAATATTCTTTGCAAGTCCTATAAATGCTCTGGGGTTCTCAAGTCAAAAGCCACAGGATTTATAATGTCCCTGGAAAAAAGGAAAAGTGAAGGGCATTGCAAATGTCCAAGGTTTCTGATAACAAAGAATCGGTTAATAGGATGCTAGGTTTTCTTAAGTGAGAATTAATGTGGCATGTAACAGGACACAGCAGGGAAGAGAGCAATCAGCCTAGGAAAGCTGCTTTCTGTACACCAAAGGTAATACTGAAATAAGGCTGGTTTGCTGGGTCGAGTAAGCTGGCTTGGATAGCTGCTTGTTTCCCTTTGGATATGCAGAGTGTGGTTTGGGGATTTTGGTTGGGGTTTTTGTGCTTTCTTATTTGGGTTTTTTCCTGATTCGATACCAGATGCTTGGGCTTGATGCACAGACGATCTGGCCCTGTTCTGTGAAGTTAAATCATATTATATTCCATGCTTTGCTCTGCCTGAAAACTTGTGAAACTGTCTACTTCCCAGTGACCTGTATGAGAAGTTGCTTTTCTTGTTACTCAAAGCAGCACGTCTCTCCATGTACAGGGATTTTGCTGGGTCTCTTGCCATGGGAAAATTCAGATTCCCAGACCCCTTTCGCTGTCTTTACAGTGGGGCTGTGACCTCCAAACGGAACATGAGAAGTACCTGGTGAAGCACTGTGGTGAGGTTCCCGTGTTTGTGGTTAACTACCCGTACGACCTCAAACCTTTCTACATGCGGGACAATGAAGATGGACCTCAACACACAGTGAGTCCATGGGTGACACCTCCACCCCTTCTTTGTCTGGGCACGTGTCTTGCCCTACTGATAGACATCATCTGCTGGGCCTGCTCTCAAGAAGTCCAAGATAAGATGTGACCGTCAGGCGATCCTGTCCATTTTTTTTCCTGTTGTTGAAAAAATACGCAAAGCGGGAACAACAGGAGGAGGAAGATTCCGGAGCTGGGATAGTGTTAACTTTTTGCTTAATTCCCTTCAGACAAGTTTGTCATAGTTTATTTCTTTTCCTGGTAAACTTCTGTACTATTAGGTGAAATGCCTAGAATTGGATGGCTCCAAGCAGTCTGTGATTCTCTTGTCATCCAAATGTAGCATCCATGTAATGCTCAAATAGCAGATGGGCACAAGAAGTAAGCTCTTTATCAAGTCTCATGCTTTGAAATTGTGATTTCCCAACTGAACGGAGACAACCTGAAGCATTGCTTCTGCTAAACAGAGCAACTACCCCGCCATGTACCACTGTGGCTTCAGTGGTTTTAATTCTAGCAACACTTCAGCTGTGGGATGAGAAAAATAACCCTAGCAGACAAACCAGAGAAGACAGACATCCCAAACCTAACAGCCTAAGTGGTAACGCTTCGATCCTAACAGTTGTATCCTGCACATGAGTGCCAGTGCTACCATATCCATTAGAGCTGGCTCAAGGAGTGGGGGTAGATAGGGCTGAACACAAGCTGCAGCATCAGAGCAGGGAATCAGGGCTTCAGAAAACTTGCCCATGTGTCTTGTTGTGTTTAAGCTGCTCTTGGGTTCTTTATAACCCCACGCAGGTTGTCACCAGAGTAACTTGGTGAGATTCAGTTCAAACCGCTTGCCCTAGATGTCCTCAGTCTGGGACATCCGTGCTATCATTTAGGTTTTCTGTAGATTACTGATGTTTATCCTTGCAAAATGTCCTTCCAGCCTTCTCCTGTCAACAGGAGACTCTTCAAGCATGTGCAAATCCCTACCTAGGTGTCCTGGACGCTGGAAGAATTACAGTAGGGTTTTACGAAAAACCATCAGCGTCAACTGTTCTTCTGCTAATCACTGTGTGACTGTGTGGCATGACTTCAATGTTTTCTTTCTTTGAAGGTTGCAGCTGTTGATCTCCTTGTGCCAGGAGTAGGGGAGTTGTGTGGAGGCAGCTTGAGAGAGGAGCGACTGCCCTTCCTCGAATCACGCTTACAGAGGTATGGAAAATCCACAGATGCCAGGAGACTGGCCTGACCAAGAGAGTGTTTCAGCAGCTCTCAGGGGTTGGCAAGACAGAGGAGTGCAAGGGCAGCTAACAGTATTTAAAAGAAGCCTATTTTTGTCCTTGTGATATCTATTTGTCTGAGTGGGTGCAAACCAGTGAAGAAGTTCTGGTGCTTCTGTTGTAGGTGTGCAAAGGGCCTCTCTGTTTTAGCTCATCAGAGAAGAAAAGTTTTCTTTATGCTAAGAGGCCAGGGCAGGAGAATGCCTCAGCTCTGCTGTGACTGTCTGGAGCAGGGTCTGCTGCGAGACACTTCATCCTTGAGCCTTTTCTTCACAGTTTTTGTGGCTGAAAGTGGATTGTGAAGGTGGAAGTTGTCACATATACAGAACTTAGATATCTGTCATCACATTGTGTAACTGAGGAATTGCAGTTTCGGTCAGAAGCTCTTCCAGTTGTGATGCAGCTGGCCTCAGTGATGGGCCAGATTTCAGAGAATATGGTTCTTTGCTAATAGTTTCGTGGGAAGCTTCACTGAAACTGCCCAAGACCTATACTGTGTCATGTGGGCTCTTCTTTCCCTGCTGCCTTAGGGCAGCATCTTGTTACTGTTGGTAATTTTAGGCTAACTTCAATGTTGGAAGATCAAAGCCGCTGTTTAATTAACAATAATTGATGTTATACGTGGGGCAATTCTCCATAGACAGTTATTCTCTGGATCCTGTCTGATTGTTCAAAAATTTTGCAGAATCAGAGAATGGTTTGGGTTGGAAGGTACCTTAAAGACCACCTACTTCCAACCTCACTGCCATGGGCAGGGACACCTTCCGTGAGATCAGGTTGTGCAAAGTCCCATCCAGCACCTGAACACTTCTCTTTGGGCCAGTCATGCACTTGTGCAAAGCAATGTTGGAGGAAGGTTAATCCCAGAGTAACACTATTTGCACTATTTACAAATTAATTGGGAATTAATTTGTTGCTTAAATCAGCCACATGTTCACACAGATATATCTAGTCAGTGGAGAAGAGCAAAATCTATTTCAGCATAATGAATCCAAAAGGCACGGGGCAGTTAAAATCACCAGAACATTAATTCTCAGTTGTTAGTGCAGGATGATGATATTCCCTGCGCTTCCCGCTACTCTCCCTGTAAGCTCTCTGAAGCAGGCATGCTTCAGCTGATGTAAAGTACCATGTTGCCTGCTGCACTTTTTCAGTCAGAACTTTTTGCCATTATCTTGAGTCCGCAGCCCTCAGGAGAAGGAGAATGGTCCATGTGGAGTTTCAAGCCGGACTTTCTTGTTTGTCAGGAAAGTCATAGAAAGCGTTTCAAGGTACAAAGGGGGTGTGTCTTCAGTAAGTCACACCTCCTTTCACATGTTTTTCTCAATTTTGAGTCCTCAGGATCTGATTTTGTTGGGCCCAAATACTTTAGACCTTTAAATTCTGTTTATTCTATTTCTTGTCTCCTTATGCATGCTTCTTCATACATTAGTTCACCAGACTTTCCCTTTTCCTGTAGCATCCTCTTCCAGGCAAGTGCTTGTGCAGAATAACTCTGTTCCTTTACTTACAAGGGGTTTTCTTTTTGTTTCACAGATTAGGACTCACAGATGCCTATCAATGGTAAGATGCTACCTTGCTCTGCAAACTCTATTTCTTCTTTTGAGACTATTTAAGCAACTGGGGTTTTTTGGGTTTTTTTAATTTTGGTTTGGTTCTTGAGGGAACTTTTTTTTGGCCCTGTTGCCCTGCCATCACTGCCAGTCTAAATGAAATAGCCAGTTCATTTAAACAAAGTTTAATCTAATGCTTCTTAGTTTATGCTTCCAATTTGTCCACTCGTGGCACAGGTCATTCCTCTGAGGATTGCATGAGGTGGATTAATTTACAACCCATAATGACTTTTGTTATTAAATCATTGGGCCGTGTTGGAAGTTGGGTAGATTCTGACCACCATGCACGAGATAAACAGGTTAGAGAACCACAAGCAATTTGTGACCTTTAACAGGTCGATGAAAAACTCCCTTTGCAATTGACAGGGCAATTGGGTCGAAAAATCTTCCCTAACAAAGCAGTTAAAGCAATTAAAGCTGTCCTCCTAAGGTGACAGATCAACCTTTGAATTAACAGTTTAACCTATTAAAACGACAGAAGGTTCTTAGTGTTCCTCTTGACAAGTGTTTCTTGGTATATACTTCATCACAGCTACTGAGAGTGCGCTAGTGCAGAGAATTTTAAATTCAGAAGAGTATATTCAAATATTCTGCAGTATTTGGATTGATCATTAGAAAGGCTGCCTTGATAAAAAACAAAGTATAGGTTCTTCACTATCCTCTTCCCAGAATATGAAATCACTGAGGAACAGCCCAGTGTACAGCAGATCTTCATATCATCCATGTGCAAACATGGCAAATTTAATTTCTTCCTTTGTTGTTGTATTTGTGGGCCAGAATACACCGTATCCCTTTATCTGAGGGAAGGGTTATCCTGAACAAGGGTGCTAAGTTGTGTGGTTAGATGCTGAGATACAGCCTGAGGAATTCTGATGTTCAATGGCAGAGCCTTCCAGCACTACTAAGATAGCACAGTCCTGCCTCATGCTTCCCTCAGAAAAAGATTAGGACATTGCCTGTCACCCGTTTGCATTTTCATGTGATATGTAGCGATCACATTCTGGAAACTCTTCCTGCTGTAATCTTCTTTTGGAGACTCTTTCCTCCTTTACTCCCTCCGCTCCATCACGGACAATGTAACTTCCTGGAGAAGATGAAAGCTGTTGTTACCCCCTGCCATAGCAGGGTCTGGTGTCCTAGGAAGGTGCAGGGTAGTAGTAATTCTGGATGCTTCTGGACTGCAGTCCAAAATCTGCCAGGTAGGTGGTTTGCCAGCATCTTTTCAGTGAAGGTGGCAGGAGAGACTAAAATTAATCTCCTCCAATTTAGTGATTGAATTGAGTCTCCAAAGCTGGCTCAAAAACTCCTGGAAGAACAGTTGAGTCATTCCTTTTTAAATATAATATTTGCTGACTTTTGAATGTGACCTCTTTGAAGTTCCCTAACCATTGCCATATCTCAGATTCTACCTGTTTTCCTTCCCCCACTAAGCAAGAGGATATTGTGGGGTCGGACTGTTTCTAGGACAGTTTCAGGATTGCCTTGTTTGTGGGAGAATCGTAGGGCAGAGGAAACGGATGATCTGAAATACTGCTCTGCTTCTTGCCATTCCTACCTTTTAGGAAGCTTTTTAAAAAATAGATAAAGTGACATGGTCAAACTCTATGAGTCTTCTTCAGTACACTACGTCTTTCCTGTTGTGCAGGTTTCTTTCCATATAGAATATGAGTTGGAGTAGTATTTGGCATGATTTTGTAGCTATTTTATCTTATTTTCACACTTTTCCCTTTGAACATAGCTCAGAGCTGTAGATGATGATCTTGGCTAAACTGAGAGAGGTCTGTGGAAATGAGGTGGGAAAGTCGAGTGCTGAGAGTACTCTGGGAGTTCACTTGATTTCTCTGTGACCAGGGAGTGTTAAGTATATTGCCTTGTAAACAGGGGACTTGATCCTGTTTGCAGCCTCCACGTGCTATCTTAAAAGTAACGAAGCAGGTGCTTTGTAATGAGCAATGTGTTCCCACAACCATCAGCGTGAGCAGGGTTTCAGACTGTCTTCCTACGTGTGAGGCACTGCTTTCCTTACTCTGATTACCATCATGTGCTTCGGTGGAGACAATTGTCTCATACTGAACCCTTTACAGTCCAGGTACCTTTTTGATCTTCTGCTGTAACACTGGTGAAAGTACACAGTAGCAGAGCAGGTGTTGTCTGCTGTCTTCAAGTGGATGCTACTGTGTTGTTTTGGCCCTGCTCTGGATGAAGGAGGTTGAGCTGTGTTGGGCTCCTCAACTTCTGATACTCTTTGAAGCTTGAATGTCAGAGTGTTCTGTTGGGTCCTTGTGTGGCAGGGTAAAAAGGAGGAGCTGGGCTTAGGGAAAAGGAGCACTGGTGAGCCACTTGCAGCCCATGGCCAGTGACTGCATTCACATCATCCTTTAACCTTCTTCAGAGCACAGTGGAAACAGGTAGCCCATCACTGTCCTTGGCAGCCACCTGGTCCTACAACTCCTCTTTTGGGAAGCAACTGGAGTGCTGTGCTGGGCCAGACGGAGGCAGGCAGAAAGGGTTTTTTTTTCTTACACACACCCCTCCACACACCCCAGTAGAATATTCAGTCTTATGGGCTATAGTATCTTTGTTCTTTCAGCCTTACTTTTTTCAAACTGGCCACGGAAGCTTCAGTATAGCAACGGGATTGCATAAAAGGTTGAGATTGTGTTTGTTTTGAAAAGAGACTGAAAAGAACACATTCTGTTTATGAATGGTCACTAGGAGAGCACTGCTCTTCATAGTGCCTTGCTGTGCAACGCAGGGAGCTCATGATGGTGATAAAAGAATATAAATCTTTAAAAGGATGAGCCGAAATGCTCTTCTAACGTGGCACATAACGAGCTCCTGGAATTCATTGCTGGGGGATGTTGTTACAGCACACACTTTAGTAAGATTCAAATCTCTGAAGACCTGCCAGTCCTGACGTCCAGAACACCAGGGCTACCTGGGGTCACAGAAGCTTATTTCCCCTATGGAATAATGCTACACAATCCACCAGTTGCCAATGGAGTGCTCAGCTCTCTTCTTAAGTATGAGCTACTAGCAAAAACAGCTAGACTAGTTCATGACTCTTTTTGAGGTGAGAAACATCTAATGTCTGTAGACTATTGAATGAAGGAAAACCTCAGGGAACATTTTCCAGCCTAAAGGGATTTTTCTCTTCATCTGCAGGCAGTTACTTTTTCTTTCATCTGTGAAGAATGGAAAATTTCTCAATTCTTCTGCTTCTTCTATGCACAGTCATCAGAAAGGATTCACAGTCTTGATCCTCAGCACATTTAATTCAATAGACTTTTTCCATTAACTTTGATGGGTTTTGTTTCACTCCTTTTGCCAAAATGGCTTCTCAAAGTGCTTTGAGATCTACAGATCAAAGTCCTGGATAAGCAAGGGTAGAATTTATTATTATTGTTCATCTGGAAGAAGCTGAGTTATTTCATCTTCTTACAATGACTTTATAAACTCTCTTGCCAGCAGAAAGGGAGAGAAGATGCTGGGCTTAGTCTCAACCACCTTTGCACAGGCTGATGCTCTTATAGACGTCATCAGAAAAGTTTGTGCTGCTGCTTGTATTCCTAGTTACAGCTAAAGCAGTTACCAGCTGGTTTGCCAGTTCTGCTCAGAACTCCTGAGCTGGGTCAGATTGATCTGCCACAGCCAGCACCCTTATCCCTCACATTTATGAGGTCTTTCCTGTTTCCTGAGTCACCACCCTCAGCACCAGGTCTGCCCATCACCTTCCTTGCAAACCCTTGTAAAGCTGCGCAGCGGAGCTCCCCAGGAGCGGTTCCAGGGTATTTGCAGAGACACGAGTTCTTCTTAATGCAGTCTGTGTGAAGTGGATAGAGATGAAGACCACCATGCTGTTGCACAGCCTACGTGTTCATATCCTAAGCATAATCCTCATCACAAGGTGTAGGGTGCATACACCAAGCCTCAGTGAGCCAAGCTAACACCCAGCAGCACAGAGAGAAAAGCCTGTGGGTCCCAGTTATCAGAAAGCATGTCCCACTCTTGGGCCTGCTGTTCAACTTGCAAACTGTACTTTGTGTGGCAGTGCTCCTAGGAAGAAGTAAGCTCTGCTTCTCTTTTTGCTATTTGGGCAGTGGAAGGGAGGGGAAAAACACTGGGAAAGAAAAAACCTGAATATTGGATTGAGTGTAATAAATGGTTTCCCAAATTTTAACTGCTGTTTATGAGCTGTAAGGAAAAACAGTATTTCGTGGTATGAAAGGCATACTGTCAAACTGAGTGATAGGGAAACCTTGCAGCTGTAGAGTTTGTGGGAGAGTACTTTTATTTCGCAAGTAAGGGTGATCATGGGCTTTACTTTGTCTTCACTCTGTTAAAATACAGAAAGTTCTGATGTCCAAGCAAGTACACTCAAATATACATGGCGTATATTTTACATATTTATTTATATATATAAGTTGTGCTGGTTTGGAAACAAACCACTGAGGGACTCTAAGTCAGAAATACAATTTAATAGAAAAAAGAAATAAATAAATGAAATAGTATGAACAAAAAAAGAGAAACCACCGACAGAGTCGGAATACAACCTGGCACCCTGTCAGTCAGGGTGCTGGTAGCAGTCTAGACGAAGTGGTGATCCTGAAGAGAAGGTCTGGTCTCCGCCTGAAGATCCAGTAGTAGCTCTTGTCCTCTGGAAATCCAGCAGGTCAGGGCCCCGTGGTGTTTGAAAGCTCAGCTTATATCCAGGATGGAATACTTGGTTCCTCTCCCTGGGCGGAGCAGCTCACAATGGGATAATGTGTGAGACTGGATGGCCCATTAACAGAAGATATCCCCTAAAGGGAGGATGGGTCACGGGAGAGATAAGGAACCCTGTCCCACCTGGTTTCAACAGCTGGCCCATTAACAGAAGATAGTCCAGAGGGAGGAGGCAAGGAACACCACCCCGCCTGGTTTCAACAGCTCATGAAGATGGTAGTAGAATACAATGCAACCCAGGACATAAGTGTATATACATCTATAAGTATACATACCCACAAATATAATATTTCCTTGCAGTTCATTAACAGTATGTGAAATTTGGGAAGCCATTTATTGCAATCAATCAAATCTTAATTTCTTTCACAGTGTTCCCCCTCCCCTACTCCACTGCATAAGTAGTAAAAGATATGCACTTATATTTAAGTGCACTTGATTTTTTTTTAACGGGGATGATGAAATATTCATACACCAAGATTAGAAGCAAGTAATACATCTGGAGTCACTCAATCCCCTCCTACTAGTGCATTCATATAAAGAAGAATAACTTTGTGCCCTCAGCAAGCTCAGAAGTGGCCCCACAAATCAATAGAACCACTGAGATGTTTTTCACTTCTATTAAAATAAAACGGTTGGTGACAATTTATAGCTGCAAATACAGTATCACATCAGCCACAGTCCAGCTGGGAAATGGGTAACTATAGAAAAACCATCCTAATCTTGTTGACACCCATATACTCAGAGTATCTGCTTCCAAACGTTCTCTGAGTTTTCTTTGCACAACAGGTGCTGTTCTGCAAAATAAAATGTCTTGTTCCAGATCTCATTTTTAGAGAAGATATGTTCAAGTTGTTTTTTTTCTGGCTTACTATGGAAATAAATGAATCAGTCTGTAAGAGTGATTGGGGGAAAAGTAGCAAAAAGCCATCATAATTACCTTAAAAGAAAAAAAAAAAAAAAGGAATGTTGAGCAGACAGCAAGACCTATTTAAGCCTCTGAAGAAATTACTGGAAATGAAATGACTTAGGCTATTGAAAAGCAGACAGAAAATGAAGAACTTGCAGGGCAGATTTCCACACCAACGTGGCAGGGGCTAGACAAGCCCAAGCAGAGAGCTTCATCTGCAATAGTGGAAGTGCTTTGTGATTGTGTAGGAACCTGGGTTTGTGCCTCTGCTAGGAATATATTAGGTACTAAAACTACAAAGGTGTTTTCAATGTGAGCAGAGCTGTGGTGCTCAAGCTGTTCTTCGTACCCAATTAAGTTCTTGCTCCTAAACAAAATATTCTGTAGGGTATTGGCAAAGCATAGCTATGCTGGTTTAAATGGGTTCAAACTTGGGGTTTCTGCTACCGCATTTCTGCTGCTTCACACCCCTGACCAACCCTGGCTGCATT
This sequence comes from Mohoua ochrocephala, assembly GCA_013398855.1. Taxonomy (NCBI): domain Eukaryota; kingdom Metazoa; phylum Chordata; class Aves; order Passeriformes; family Acanthizidae; genus Mohoua; species Mohoua ochrocephala. Next base: position 49,044 of record VZTA01018827.1, read on the forward strand.
GGTAGAAATCACAGTGGTTAGGGTCAAAGGGAAGTAATTAAGATGGAAAGCAAAACCTAGATAAAAAGCTCACTTCAATGACATGAGCATAACTGTGCTGCAAATGTAACTGTCTGTTTAAATTACAGGTATCTAGACCTCCGAAAATTTGGATCAGTTCCTCATGGAGGCTTCGGAATGGGGTTTGAACGCTACCTGCAGTACATCTTGGGAGTTGACAATATCAAAGATGTTATTCCTTTCCCCAGGTTTTCTCACTCCTGTCTCCTGTAGCTCAGCAGATGACTCACGTGGAGAAATCTGCTGGTGTAACTATGTGTATATAACATACCAGGATATGACTGAGTGTGCTTTAGTGGGAAATCAAGATAATTTTTATATCAATGAAACTCTTGGTCAGTTTAATACCGGGCTGTTGAAAATAACATATGTTCTGGTGAGATTATAGAAGGACACTGGCCATTAATTTGATAGCAGCTCGTGTCTTCAGTGCACTTCAGGACTATTAATAAATCCCACTAAACTAAAGGGTTACGATTCTCATGAGACTAGTACAAGCCGTGGAAGTACTGAACAAGCGTTGTTGGAAGGTAGTAGGGGGTTTTATGTGAAATATTAATAAGGACGTGTGACCTAAAATATTGTCATGGCTGTGATGCACTTGCTGTCACAAAATGGCTGCTGTAAAGCATGATTCTCCCCACTGTGAATTAAAAGCAAATATTGTTTACCTTGGAAAAATCAGCCAAACCTAGCAAGGAACAATGTCATATTGGAACTACTGGAGTGAGTTTGGTGAACGATGTTTGATTTTGTGAATCATCAATAAAGATGTACACTGAGTTGTTTTATAATTCTGTATGGTTTCTTCTTCTGTTGCAAAACTGTAGCTCTCAGCATCAGAGAGTTTCCTTCAGTGTCTTTGGTAGAGGTTTCGTTTTCTGTATAACCAAATTAGTTGCACAACTTCTGCAGAAGGTATCTGTTTTCTGTCTCCAAGAAAGCACACATTCATAGCAGACAGAAATGTTCAGTTAGATGAGAGTTCATCCGTCCATCCATCCCTCTCTCCAGAGCCAACTTGCAGTTCTTGGTGGGGGTTTGTTGTTGCTTTGCTTCTCTGTCGTTGCTATTGAGAAAATCTCTCGTGCTCATCAGACCAAGCAGTTTGGTCTTTATTGCGAAACAACCAACAGATGCTCCCAAGCATTGCTGTGTATTAAGTAATTGCTTATCACTATAGGATCTGAACTCCTTGGCAGTCTCTAACGGGTTTATATTCTCAGCTTCTCTGCCAGGTAAAGAAATACTCATTTCTGTTTAGAAGACTATTATGAGAAGACCAAGTGACTTGCCTAAGGCAACTGGAAACCAGTGATTTATTTTGGACTTGAACTCAGGGTTTCCAGCATCCTTCTTCCCTTCCAAATTATTGCAATCCAGCAAATGATCATTTGCATAGTGCTTGCTACTCTGGAGCCCACTATGGCTGGAGTATAAACAATGTCTGTAAAGAGAAAAAGCAAGGTAGTGGCCTTACTGCTGATGAAGCCCGTGTAAATTGGCACTCCCTATGTAAAGTGGCTGCGGGACAGCCCTGAAGATTTCTTTTCCAAGTAGATGGAAGAGATTGAAAAATAGCAATCAACTAGCATTGTGCTGGTAATAATGCAGTCACAGTTCTCTCTGGTAAGGCTGTGTAGCACTGCACCTGCAGTATCTAAAAATACCTGTTTATGTCGTGTGGCACCTGCCATGTCTCGGTGTGCTCCGTGGCTGGGGTTTTTACCTGTCACGATCATGCAAGCAACATCACCACGAGGTCATTACTTTGGGGGGTTTCTTGCGTGCACTGAGACACCTCCTGCATATCAAGACTCTTTCATGTCTCCTTCATCCACTTGATTAGGCAAGTGTTAATTGTGCGTTTGCTGGTTTGCATTTCCCAGTACAGCCTTGAGTTGGCAAGTCTGGTTCCACAAAACGGTTCAAGCACCTGCCTTCCCTTTGAAACCACTGTGAAGTTCCTACATCAGACACCCAAGTATCTTCCTGCATTTGGACCATCTCTCCTTTAGTATGTTGTCTTAAGTGTTATTGGCTGGCCTTTATGTTTTGGAATTACTTCTCTCTGCAGAAAGTTGTGGAAAGAGTACAGCTGCCAAACAGCCCCATCCATAGCATTTTCCTTAAATAACTTGCAGTGAGCAGGTGTCCTTATTGAGATCCTTAGTCACTGATTCTGTCACAGTTGCTGTAAATGAGAGTGCCTGAACTGGAAGCCCATCTTCCAAGAACAGAGTGGAGGGATGGCAAAACATCTCCTGTCCACTCTGCTGTCAATCCCCAACAGCAGCTCTGGGCTGCCTGCGTTGGTTTTGGCATCAGCGGGAGGTTGTTGATCCCGCTGTGAGATGCCAGATCTGATGGGCAAGGTGGGGCTAAACAGCGACAGGTGAAAAACAAGATGTAAAAAAGAAGACAATGGAAGGTGCCAAAAAGTTCTAGGTTAATGTGGCATGAGTCACAAGTTACAGGGAAGGACAACTGCTTCAAACAGGTTTGCAGAGTGGCTGTCAGGGTGACACTGCAAGAACAAAGAACTGGTCTAATCCACCTTCCGTTCTTTGCCCTTCTCAGAGGTTGTTTCGGGACTGAAGGTAAAGGTCGAACCTTTCATTTGTAGATAGGTAGATGTAAGTAAGAAAGAAGTAACAAGGATGCACCGTGAGTGGCTTTTTGTGCTTCCAACTTGGCATCTGTGAAGAGCAGTCTCCCCAGTCTGCTACACGTCCTGGTTCATTCCAAGGTGCTTGATGAGCTGGGTATCCAGTGAGCTAAGGGATCATTGCCCTTGGGTCTGAAAGCTCATCAAGAAATCTACCCCCGGTAATTTGGCAGATGAAGCAGGAGCTGAGCAGGGTTGTCCCAAGAGAGGTAACCAGATGGCTCAGAAGGGGAAGGACAGGTTGTCTAGTCTTAGTAACAGCCTTCGACATAGGCTGGTTTTGCTTGGGGTGAGAGAGAGGAGAGGCTGAGGCCCTGCGCATTGTGCTACGGCTCAGGGTTAATACCGAGATTGGCATTCTTGTGAGAAACTTGATTTATGGGTAGCCAGCAAGGGTGGGAGCCACTGTTCCCCTCCAGGCTGGCATTGTTCACCTCGTGCTATGTATATATAACATGGACCGGTATTGCCAAGGAATGCGACATGTTTTTTCTGGGATTTCCATGTGGAATGTCATGTATTTCCTTTGAATCTCCCTTCCTAGAATGAAACGGAAGTTAATCTGGAGGATGGGGAGTTCATTTCTCTTGGACAAGCAGGCAGGGAAATGCACCAAGATTTTCTTAATTTAAGCAGCTTTCCTTGCTACATCTTCTCTTAGAGTCTGCACCCTGACTGACTGAAGCCAGATAAAAACCATGACACTTCTTCAAATAAAAAGCTGTTATTTTTGCACGCAGGCATCATCTCTTAGGCTGACCATGCAGTGCACTAGCTGACACTGGGGTGTTTTTAGTGCGATAAGCAGTCAGCTCTCAAGCCCAGGTGACCAGCACTGTCTGTGCTAGCATCATTTTTGGTAAGTATTTCTTGAAGTTTCAGTTCCTCGGCAGCCCGTGCTTGCCTCTTTTCAAGTTTGTCCTCACTCTGAGCTTCAGAGGAAAGAATGAGTGTCATTGATTCCTGCATCAGTAGCTTTGCAACATTAGAACAGAGTGATGGGAGATAAAAGAGCTACACCATAAACTTTGCATAACTAAATGCCAGCCTCTCAGAAGAGTGTTTAGAGGAAAACGTCTGTTTTTTTCACTTCAAGAATATCAGATAATCCCTTCACTTAATTTTTTAATGTGTAAGATCAAAGTATCCCAAAGTACTCTATTTTAATTGAAAAAATAATACCTGCAGAACTAACACCATGTTTCAGTCTTCTCATTTTTAAATCCACAGGAGAGCAAATGCACACTTGGAAGCTAGGAGCAGAGATGGCTGTTCTCTCCCTTACGATTTATGTTGTGATACTGTGGCAGTGTTCAGATCCTGGACGGTTGTACCACCTTCTGTACAAGCAGAGGCAAAAAGATACATTGCCGGGCCAAATGTTTAAAAGTCAGCAGATCAGCACAGGGATTTCAGCTGAATTACCTGCATTCAGGCCCCCAGACCTGAGGGAAAAGCAGCAAGGTGCCCAGCTCAGCAGTTCTCTCTCTGGTTTATTTGGTAGTAGTTGTAATTTATAAAGCATCACATTGTTTGAGGGAATGCCAAGACTTTGATGGGAAACGTAATGTACAGTTTTGCTTGCCGGACTAATATTGATTGTTTTGGGAATAGCTTATAGATGTGTTTTTCTTCAGGGGGTGAAGGGGACTAATTTGCCAAGAAACACTTTTGTCATTGTTTCCATTAAATGTGTGTATAGAGATAAATGTGGCTTTGTTGTTGCTGAAACCAGTAACAGCCATTATGATTGTTGTTTTAGCCTTTACCTTACGCTTAGGGAGAAATGAGAGATGGGTCCAAAGGAGAAATAAGAAGGACTTTGTATAAAGATTGACAGAGTTCTAATTTCCTCAGATCTAACCAAAGCTGCCGAAGCCACAAAAATGGTGGTCTCGGGGGTGAATTTATTGTTTTGTCTTACTGTTTGTTGCAGAGCCATGACCTTCAGAGGGGTTGTAAAGTTTTATTTTATGATCCTGCTGATAAAGAGACATATGTAATTTACTATACGAGTTCTTACAGACTTGGCTAACAACAAGTTTGACCCAGAGTTCAAAGAAATTATGGCTCCCGTTGTTTTATGGCTGCCGTGCCGCAGTGTCTGCTGCACAAGGTGTACAGAAAAGATGCTGTAAAGGGAGAGCTATCACATAAAGGGCAAGAGAGGGACGAGACTGTGTAGCCATTTAAAAGTCATGTACCAGCTACATCAGAAATTGTAGGCGCTATCGTGAGTGAAATACGGACGAAATTACTTTAGAATCCATGTTGCTCTTATTGCTGACACTCTTTTACTGCGGGAAATTGAGGGACAGAGCAATTAATCTGCTTGCCCAAGGTTATGGAAGATGTGTGGCAGAAGCATGGAACTGACCCAAATCAACCAAATCCCTGCTTGGCGCCTGCCCACGAGACTTCCCTCTGTTTGCCTTTGGGTGCACTGCCACACCAGAAGCAAGGCAGGATGTTTGCAACTGATCTGGTTTCAAACGCATTTTTGGCATTTCTAAGATCCTAGACTGTGCTTCAGTGATTTTTATCTATCCCTGTATGTCCTGGGGCCTTTCAGAGATAGCAATCCTGCTGTTTATTTTTATTAGTCTTACAACTGATTTTTTTTCTGAATAATTTGAGGCAGCCAACAGAGGAGATTTTTAATTTTCTTTGCAAGGCTTGATCTTGTTGCTCTTCATTGATATCTGTGTATCTTACTGTCTTCAGCAAGTTAATGTACTGATACTTGTGCTAAAAGAATGGAGTTCAGAGTTTGTAGAAGTCACTGATCATACAGGTTGCTGGCAAAAAAGTATGCAAACTACTCAGAAAAAAATCAGTGTGGTCTGGGAGGAGACCTGGGTAAATCATGTAAACATTTAAGTTTCAGTATGGGACTATTCCCTACTATCTGCCATGGCTTCAAAAAGAGGCTAAATTTCCAGTCACAGTGGAAAATAATTATACTTCATTAACACAATGGTTTTTAGTAATACTTCTATGGTATTTATTTATAAGGTACTTTACCTTCAAAGTGATTTTTGAGCAATGATTCCAATATCTTTGATGGCCCTTTGAAGATCCTGGGCTCTCTGCGCTCAGTAGTGTGGTTAAGCTATGTGAAGCAGGCATATGATCCCTATTTTTCTGAGACACAGGTCTCCTGTTTTCTGCTTGTCCCTCAGCGTTGCTGCTGCTCCGTTGAAGAATGCGTGGCCATGGGCTGCACATCCAAGCAGGAGACAGCTGAACTCCCACCACAGACAACTCAAAGGCTGACTGACCTCCCAGTGTCGGTGCTGCCAGGGCTGTTCACACAGCTGGGACGCTCCAGGTTAGTGACAGACGAAGGGACTTGCCAGAGGCTGTGGAGGGAAGCAAGAGTCAGGATCAGAGTTCAGTTTCCAGGGTCTCCTGTCAGAGCTGAGAACAGGTTTCTCCCATTTCTGCACGAAGTTACAGAAACTCAATGCTCAACCGGTAGCCAGTTTGCAGCTCCAGGAGATCCAGCTGTGAGCACTTACCTACTGCAGAGATTCTGTCATCACTGTAACTGAGGAGGTCTCCTTTTGGCAGGTTGGACTCACATGATGGCATGTCTGTGAAGCACTTGAAATGACCTCTGGAGTTGTTTAGTATAAATAAATCACCATGTGCTTTCAGGCTGGTTCAGCAGCGTCACAGCTGCTGAGATGGGGCTCTGCACAGCAGCTGGAGTGCTGGGAAAGGCGTGCTTCAGGTGCCTCTCTGTAAACAGCCATGGGTGGTGCTTTTCCAGATCACTCTCCACGGCTGAACTTTGCCTCCTGCAAAACTCAAATAACCATACAAATCAAATCCGAGGGCCTGGTTTATACAGTGGCTTCAAACGGTCTTTCAAATTCCAGTATTACTAATGGCATTAATAAATTATTAGCGTTCATAGTGATTTAGGAAGTATAAGGTTCAAGTATTTAACAAATTTCATGAGCCTCTTTGTTAATGAACTTGATGGATGACTGGCCAGGCAGGATTATATTGCCATGTCCTTGGAGTACATGCTAAAACATGATGTTTTTAGCACTGTGTTACTCCAGACCCTAATTGAGATCCAATACCATCTGTAACAGTGCTGCCATGGATAAAAGGAGGAAAGTTTGTGCTAAACCCTCTGAGACAGAACATTATGAAGTGTTCATTTCCCAGATCATTAGAAACTTAAAATAGCCATCTGGCCAAAACCAGAGATGCATATGCCTGCTACTACAGCTTAGCAGCATTCAGCTGGGAGGGTGGCTGCTGTGTAGCATTTGGGACTGGCAACTGCAGAGCAGCTTTTGCTCTGATCTCAGTAAAGTCTCTTCACACTTTAGACTTCTAGGAGATGTCTGTTTAAAATGCAGTCGACATCTCAGCCAGGAATATAATACACTCTAGATGGGCTAAAATGCTTTGAAACCACAAGGGCATATCCCCTCCACGCTCTGCTCCAGTGATTATTTTCACTGTTAAAAAGGTGCTGTATTTCAGTCTCTGTTTGCCTGGCCTCAGCATCTGTCAGGAGGATATCAGTGTGTCCTAACTCTCAGCATTTGAGGGGCATTACAAAATGCAAAAGGCTCTTGAATTTGCAAAATTTGACCTAAAGCATGATGGCTTTCACATGCTTCTTCCGTGACTTCACACTGGTAGCAGCTGGGGGTCTGAAAATAAGGTCTTCACTCTGCTGGCTTTGTTACATTTACCGGATGCCCCTCTCTCACCTGTAGATTACCTGCCGTAGAGGTATATAGGTCTTCTATATACACAGCATTTTGTATATTCCTTGTTCTCAGATGGTGGTGTACAATGGAAAATAGGACCTGGGGGAGTCCATCCTCATCGACCACTCACTCCTGCTCGTGGTCTCAGCTTCCCTACTTGTATAGTTAGAGTAATAAGATTTATAATTCTAAAAGCTCACGTGCATAGTAGGTCTGTGTTCCAGTAGTTGTAGCTCTAAGCTTTGCATGGTCAGCAATTGTAAACAAATGTAGAGATACATATTCTAAGTAATTTACACTTTGTAGAAGAGGCCTGGACATCATAATGCAACAGCAATGACTTCCTTCTTCTAATAGAATTTTTAGTTCATTATATTGGCTGTACAGGGCAAGCTCATATCCTGGAGGGGTGTCACTGGAAGGAGGAGTAGGGGGAAAGCATCTGTTTTTATTCTGGCTTCTGTTTTGGCCAGCAGATATAATGGCACATGACCGTTGAGCCAACAGTAATCCAGTTACAAAAGTCTTCAGAGTTACTGCACCAACCAAATTAAACTTGATTACATCCAATTATGTTGAAAAGCCAGACAACAGCTCTTAGCTTGGGGTGAAGTAACTTCTTGCAATCGCATGTGGGGAGGCCTTGCAGGGTGTCAGGAGGATAATTGCTCGTTTGCTCTACCACAGAGCACCATCTGCTCTTGAAGTAATGCCTAAGGATGTGAGAGTACACCGAGGTTGGATAAGCAGGCAGGGGAGCCCGGCGAAGATTTCTCCCTGCCTGTTTTATTATCATTTGTTTTATGGTTGCTTGCCCCGGGTCCAGCTGCGGTCAAAGCCCCATTGTGCCAAATAGTGTCCGTAGAGGGAGTCCTTCCCATACCGAGCTGCTGGTCTCATCGGGGAAAAACAAGGATGAAGTGGCCTTTATGCTTATGTCAGAATAGTGTCTGTGTCTGGAGCATTGCCTGGTGCACTTTCCACCAAACAGTTGTATAATGGTTTTCTGTTTTGAGGAGGTGAGAAAAAAATGGGAAAACTCCCAGTTTCCTTCTCTTCCGTGGTAAAAATAGCATAAGTGGCGGGGGGGGGGGGGGATGTGAAGGTAGCTGCCAAAAATGTGTCTGGATCCAGGCAGGAGAGTTTGCATGAGGAGCTCATCCATCCTAGAAGGAATCACCAGGCACAAAGGAACTCTACCTGGGTCCAGAACTGAGAAATGCATCAGTAGTGTTCTGTCCCAGCTCAGCTCCAGGCAAAGTTATTTCTAACTATCTAGTCCGATGAAAGAAGTAGGACTGGGCTTCAGTGTGGACTGAGTAGGAGTAGGAAAACATCTTTAATAATCCTCAAGTGTGAGGACTGGAAGTGTCCTCCAGCTGTATCCACAGACACTGTCCAGCTCAGTACCCCAGGTCCCTCACTACACTGCCCAGGAGGTCTATATCGATTCTGGATGGGATGTGCTGGTTTTGGCCAGGATCTCCATGTTATGAATGGATGATGTCGGATTAAATAAGTCCCTGCCTTTTGCCCAGGCCTCTGGCAGCAGGCAGTAGCTGTATTGATGTGGCCAGCACCCCAAAACCCTCTCTCATTCGTAAGTTCTTTAATAATGGCTGATTCAGTCTATTACAGAATGAATTATTTATTTAATAGACACAAAACTAACAGACATAAGACTTAAAACAGGCTATTACTACACAGGAATAAAGACAAAAGGGAATACTAGTATTATACACACGTGATTAAAGGTACCATTAATTTTTCAGCTAGCTAAGAAATAGTATAACTTAGGATCCAATGTTTCTTACCACCAGATTGTTGAAGGGGCACACATCAAAATCCTTTCCCTCAATTTCCAGAAAAGTAACCGCGAAGTTGCGTCCAAGCTTCGGGGAGAAATCGTCTCGCACGTTCCCAGGGAGTGTGTGAGAGACTTCAGCCTCTGTGATAAACCGTAGTACTTTTATAGTGTAGAAACAGGCCTGTTGGTCACCTATGTTTATTATCTCTTCCCACACCTGTTAAGCTGGCAGACCTTTTGGCGCCAGGAGATGATACCCGCTGGGTCTTGCCCACCTGGGTTCTCTCTCCTATCTGCACCGGCCACCTGTGGTGGGGAGAGGGATGATATGCCCACACTCCAACAGAGAGAGGACAAAGTAGGACCATCAAGTCCACACAAGCCTGTGTGTCTTGAACACCGCTGACCTGCAAGTCATCTCTTCCCTGTTTCAAGCCTGTATTAAGGCATCAGAGCTCTGATGCCCCTGTCTTTGCCACAACACTGCACTGAAGACGCTTCAAACTGTCTCATTATCTGATCAAAGCACCTTGTGCTACTATTCCCTCTGCTCATGGAAAGCAGCCAGTGCTGCTGGTGCTGCTGCCTGTCTCAAGAAGGAAAGGACTGTCTTGTGGTTTGGCTTCAATTGCAGTTGTTCTGGGGGGCTTGCTGTGCTCTTTTATGGAGGGTGGAAAGCTTGAAAAGACTCGAGTTCTTGAAAGAGGTGATTTTTTTTTTTTTAACCTTGAAAATTCTTCATGAAATCAAAAAGCCGCTCCCATCCCGCTCTGCTGCAGGAACTGTTGCGTGAAGATAAAGTCAGGTCCTATTGTTGTGGAGCTGGATCTCAGGAGACTGAGCATTCGCTCAGAATTAAAAGCAGGCAGGGAGCACCAAGCCTCACAGCAGATTTTTTCAAGCCTTTTCCCCCGGCCTGTTTCGGTTTATATTAACCTCCGTATAGGGCATTTCCAAGGGATTTGTGCCTGGCTGGGGTAAGTAGCCCGAAGCGTTTCAGCCAGCTGGTCCCTAATCCACAGGAAATGCCCAGTGTCTCCATCCATCCCGACTGCTTGCACCAGCGGCGGGGAGCGAGGAGGGGAATTGCTCCGCCTGCAGCTTTCCCGTCTGCCAGCAGATGGCACAGCTCATTTGAATACATTCGGAGCAGGAAGGAGTAGCGGTGGACATTGTGGTTTCTTTCTTAGAAGTTCTGATTTTTCATAGATTTCAGTTTCAGATATGAACAAGAAATCACACTGAAGGTTACGATTAAAAACTCCAGAGGTTTCTGCAGAAGAAAGTGTCACTTTGTCGTGCACCCCGGTGCGCTAACGACGGTACAAGGGCTTTTTCTTAGAAAAATGTTTCTCTCTCAGCCTTCCTCTTGTTCGAGGAATATTATTTCTTACATGGCATCTCTTAATTTCTCCCTTGCTATGCCTGCTAATTCTGCTGTTCCTCCTTCAGTTGCTCCTGCTGGCAGAGATGGATTCTCGATGGCTTCACATAACTCCCTCGTCGGGTTTTTCCAACACAGGGATGTGGTTTTCACACAGTTTTCCGCCAAGGCTGCTGGCTGTTAGCTCACACTCCAGAGATTTACGCAGTCAGCTGGGGCCAGCCTGAGTTCATTCTCCACTGCCGGTTGGAGGAACAGCTTGAAGTTGGTAAAACTGTTACGAACGTGCAAGCGCTGCCAAATCAGAGCCGTGCTCATGACAGACATCGTCTTTAACTCCCAGGGGCACTGAGGGCAGTATTTGTGTATCTTCCCGGCCAAAAGCTTTAAGGAGGGCCAGCATTGCAAGGCGTTGTTACATGCATTGGATCATATGTAATCTGGTAGCCTGATGCCAGAATTAACTCACTGTTCCCACTCTGCACACAGCCACAGTGGAATTGGGAAGGCACGTTCACGTGCAGCATCTTTGTCAGAAGCATTTTTTCTGCACAGAGCTTATATTACGGTTGGACTCGATGATCTTGGAGGCATTTACCGACTTTAATGATTCTATGATTCTATGTCACATCTGAGACAGCAGCATATTTAAATGTACAGAAAATGTAACCGTTTCCCATCCAAAAGTCCCAGCAATCTGAGATACATGTGTCAGGCATCACCAAAAGCGTGGAAAAAAGAATTCACAGGGGTTCTTCGTGTTTTGGACACTGTTCAGATATATCTCATGATATAACCAAGTCAGTAAATGTGACCCAGAAGAGGGGATGAGCAGAGAGAAGGAATAGTAGAGCAAGGGAGCAGGGTAATAAACCAAGGGCTGTCACAGAACATGTAGAATAATTCATTACAATTCACACAATGATAATTATGGAGCATTTCTTTAAACATCCATCACCCAAATGAAGTGTTCCAACTCCGTGTGGTGGAAGTTGTTAACATAAAAATGCAGACGGGGTTCTCTGCAACTGCAACTGGTATTCAAACTGATACCACTTTGCATTGGTGTCAGGATGAGTGAATTCCTAACCCGTGAATCATTAGCATACACCGTGGAATAGTTTCACACAATACCTGTGTATTAATCATGATCATCTGTTCTTGATTGAGTCTTTCTAAATCCCCAGCAGTTCACTGGCCTCCCTGAAATTTCTGTGTGTTTTGGGAAGATCTCTCAAGTGCAGGTCACCAGGACACAGTTTTCTCTAAGAATGCACAGAGTGCCTCTAACCCAGGAGAGTTTGCGGGTGAGACTCTTGGTCTCATGCAGTGTAAGTCGATATGGCTCCAGTGCACTGAATAAGGCGATGCTGGCTGAGGCCAGCACAGAACTGGTCTCTCCATCCTCCCCTGCTCTCTCCATCCTCCCCTGCTCTCAGCCCCATCACACGTGCTGCGTTGGCAGAGATGGGCAAGCTGATCTGAGCATAGCCTCTCTGTGCAGAGATTGCCCAGCACTGGAATAGGATCAAGCCTTTCCTTTGGGTAGTGAGAAGGTAGAAAAATCTTATTTAGCCTTTGCATTTCACTGGCAGAAAAACAAAGCTGTTGAGAAAATACATTCCTAACAAATGACTGACTTGTTCTGTAAGGGGTTATTTCCCTACTTTATGCATTCACAAAGATGATAAACAACATATGGCTTAACCGTGCTGTCCCCATCTTGAAAAGAGGTGTTGTTCCTACCTCCCAGAGGCACTGCAAGTTGCAATTACTGCTCTAAAGTGATGCAAGATCCCTGCTCGAGTGGTGTTGTATAAAGGTTGTTGTTGTTTGACATACAGTAGCACATCCAGCCAGCATGGAGTTATTGCACCAGCTACGGTACGAACACATAAGGAGGGACCATCCCTGCCCACAGAGGTTGGACAGGCAGGGAAGCTGAGGCAAGGATGACTGAATGTGCCCGAGCAGGTTTGGGGCAGAGCTGTTGTATAGAGACAGGTCTTAGAAATACATCCCTAGCAAATGGGTTGTGTTTTCCACGTGAGCGTGGGCTAAGAGGAGTCAGCTTTTATGGGTGCCGTGCCCAAGTTTTGCTTTAAAGGGTGCAGTGAAAGGAAGGTTAGAGCATAACAACTCGCAGGGCTGTGGAGGGACGTTTTATTAGAGCCTGAGCTGGGGAGGAGAGGATCAGGCTTTGAAATGTACAATGTTTCTAGATCTGAAAGTTGATAGTGAATCTCAGCCAGGGTATAATACAGTGTAATACAAAACCTGGCTTGTCTGCATGAGACTCCAATGGCAGTCAAATCCCCTTTCAGTGGCCACCGCTCCATTACTTAAAAATCAATAATAAAATACGAAGCTTTTATTGATTTCCCTCGTGGTTTTTTATTGCTATTTTTTTTCTCCAGGAGGGTTTTTGGCATCACTGGTGTTTGGCTGCTTCTTGCTCGACCTCTTTGTTTTCCTATGGCACCTTCATCTCAGGCACAAGCCCCTGAGCACAGCGGGGCTAAAGCCAGCTTCGCCTGTCCGAGGTGAGAAGGACCTTTTCCGTCAGGAGAGGGGAAGGCTCCTGGGGTAATGAAACCTTACAGGGGAGAGGTTTGTGGGGAGCTGCACTTTTTAATTAAGGAAACGTTGCGCTGAGATCGCCTGCTGCAGTATGGAGAAAGTTTCTCTATAAGCATTGTATGAGCGCGGGGGGGACAGGGACGAGCGGCAGCCCCTCGGGGGCGGCGTGGGGCCGGGCAGCCCCTCTCCCCGCGGGGTTTGTGTCTTTAACACGGCTGGCGGGGCGCCGGGCGGGCGGAGGCGTGGTGAGCCGGGAAGGAGCCAGTTTCCTGCTTCCCCGCTCGCAGCCGAGCGGCCGCGGCGGCGGGGGGAGGCGCTCGCCGCCCCCCCCATCCATCCTTCCATTCCCTCCCTCCCTTTTTCCCTCCCTCC